>SJXQ01010817.1:33303-96059 GCA_006408695.1 Aepyceros melampus | reverse complement strand
TCATTATCTGTCATCCCTACTGCCCCCCCTCCCCCCCACCACACACATGTACACCAATACTTCCCAGGTTATCTAGATGGAGCAAATGAAACTTTATCTAACCCCTCTGCCCTCCACACATGACTTTATCTGAACCAGGGGCTCAGCCGGTCAGGCCAGGGAGAAGACAGGAGGGAGATCGTGGGCCTGCCAGCCCCACCACTGGGCAGCGACCACAGAAGCTATAGACAGTTGTAGAAATTCATTCATTCATTAAATGTTCAGCGATGCATCTGTGTTCCCAGCCATTGTGCACCTGGAGAACACTTAAAAGGCTCATGTCTTGGGGAAGGTTTCTGCTATGGAGGAGACTGAGAACCCTAACCTGGAGTGTGATGAGGGCTGGGCGGAAGTGAGCACCAACTGCAGGAAGAATGTTAGCACCTTTGGAATAAAGGCGGCAATGGCTGGGAGCCCTGCAGGCTGTGAGGAATCAACACACATCCATACACAAATTCTCTCTACCCCTTTTCCTTACCCAGGGCCAGGATTCAGGTCAGCTCCCAAAGCTCTTTTAGATGGCAGGCGGCCATCTGACCCACCTCCAGCCTCCTGAGAGCCCTGTGCAAAACCAGGAGACCCAGGGACCCAGTGCAATAGACAGAACCCCAGACGGCCAGGCTCACGGACAGGGATGGTGTGGGTCCCTTCTCCCTCCTGTATGTATGCCAGTCAGGGCCTGAGATAAGGGAAACCATCCCTTTTGTCAGCTGCCACATGCTTAGTCCTGAGCCTTCATCATTGAAGGCTCTCCTGTGGCCTCTGAGCGATGGTACAGCTTAGCTCAGTCCAGCCCACCTTGTTCCACATTAGGGACAACAGGAGCCTTGGAGAAAAGTCAGAGTTTAGAAAAGTTCTTCCTCTCCATGGCACACATTCCCCACCCCCACCACAAGCTCTTGTTTGACTTTTCCTCTGTGCCTGCTCCCCACCCCCACGCCCAGGCTGACCAGAGGGGCACAAGGACTGCCCTTGAGCAGCTCCCAATCTGGCGGAGGGGATATGACCAGCCAACTACAATGAGAAAAGTTAGTTGCTGAAGTCAGCACAGGGTGCTGAGAAGACAGGGTCAGCACTTTGTCCTCAAGCGCTAGGCTGTGGAGTTTGGACTTAATCCAGAGGGCAGTGGAGAGCACTGGAGGAGTTTCTGAGCAGGAGTGACACCTGGAAGGACCGAGTGTGCAGAACGGCAGGGGCAAGAGATCCCCTACCCATCACTGCATCCAGCCCAGTCTGTTTGCCATAGCCTTCATAAGACCTGCCCCCCTCTTGCTCCCATGCTCATGTTGAAACCATGTGTGGGACTTCCCTGGTGGTCCAGTGGTTAAGATTTCACCTTCCAGTACCAGGGGTTCGAGTTAGATCCTTGATCAGGGAGCTAAGATCCCACATGCCTCACACCAAAAAAACAGAATGTATATATTAAAAAAAAAAAACACAGAAACAATGCTGTAACAAATTCAATAAAGACTTTAAAAATGGTCCACATAGAAAAAAAATCTTTAAAAAAAAGTGTCCCCAAAATATGATGCGTTAAGAGGAAGTCCTCAATCAAGGTGGCTGGAATGGATCAGAGAGCGGTTTGGGTATCTAATTAGCCTGGGTTTAAGGTGAGCATGGTGAGCACAGTGGGTGCAGCTTTCAGATCTGATTGGGCCCTTCCAGTTGGTCCCAGGTCTTACGTCTCTCTGAGATCAGGGCAGGCATCACTGAGGAGTGCTAAAGTGAGACCATTTGAGGGGCAACATATTCAACCAGAATTCTGCTGGACATCCTCAGTCAACAAAAACACACTAGCTCCCATACTTGCTCCCCTATGACTCACCCTCTCCCCGATACTTTTCCTGGCCCCTGAAAGTCCCCATACTCTAACCTCTGTCTCAGCAGCTGACCTCTACCCCTGCCTTTCCTTGCCCATAGCCCAGAAATAGACCTGACCACTCTAGAGCAGGGGCCACCACCACCCCCAGGAAAACCACACTGATGGAAGAAGAGGTCTGAGGACAGAGCCCAACCCCACCAGGGAAGTGGATCTCCAGACTTGTACCTGGACCACCAGGGTCCTCCCACAAGCTCTGACAAGCTCAGGATGCCTGGAGGTTGATCCACTGGGACCTGTCTGTGCTGCTCCAGTTGGGTATGAGGAAAAGCAAAGCGGGCATTTTGACTGAAAATAGTTTTTTGTAGGAAAAATCAGAAATAAATTATGCTAAAGTTGGATGGCTGAGACTGAACTAAGCCTCAGTCTGTTTCCTGAGTGGGCCCCTTCTCTGGAGGCTCTGGCCTGGGAAGTTAGGGCAGCCTCACCATAGAGTGACCCCATTAGCTGCGCAGTGCCAGGTGAGACTATTTATCCTCTGGCCTTGGGCAGTAGAACAGCCGATCCCACTTGGAGAAGGGCTCTTGGGCCTAGCAAGGACTAGAAGTGACTCGCCCAAGGTCAAAGAGTGATGGGCTCCTGGAGGCCCTGGTTTTGTGGTATCCTTATCTGCAAACAGAAGAGCAAGTGTGGGTGCAGGGAGGGGCTACTCCAGGATTAAGGCAGGGGCCTCACCCACCCAACCCTTGACTCAGGTCCTCGGGGCCAGGAGTACAGACTAGAGATGAGAGGAACAAGGCCTTGACCCAGAGGGGAATCCCCCCTCCACACAGACCTCTGAAAGGAGGAGAAGCTGCGTGTTTACAGCAGTGGAGGAAGCGGGGGCGGTGCTGGGCAGAGACCTTTGGTCAGAAGGCCCCTCCTAGTTAAGTGGGGGAGGCCCCACAAGATGTGGTAGCCGTTTGTTTGCTTCTCACTGCCAGGAGGAAATTAAAGAGAATCTGCCACTTCCTTCCGGCCCAGTGGGATGGGATGGTGGGGGCGTAAGGCGGGGGAGCAGTGGCTAGGCGGGCAATCACAAGGGTCCCAAATTGCTGTCATCAGCAGTCTCCGGTGTCCTCTGCCCAGAGGGGGTGCCTCATAGGTCTGAACTCCAGCTAGGTGGGGTGGGTCACACTGAGCACCCCCTACCCTGCCACTCACCTGACCTGGTGGTCCCTTACTAGGGTACCAGATACCCTAACAGTCCCCTAGATTCCATATCATCTCTCATCAGGAAAGCCAACTGATGGCCAGAGGCCTGTAGAATGGGCCTCTTGGGCTTTCCTCGCTCAACTTGAGTCCAGGAGTCCAGTGAGCATTAAAGGTGATACCCCATCCCCCACCTCCATCTAGGATGGGTAGGAGAAATGCTTCAGGAAGCCCCAGCTCTGCCCAGAGGCTGGAAGCAGACTAATGCCAAGACATCCATCCATAGGTAAAGAGCCAGGCTGAAGCAGCCAGCCGGGGGTAAGGGTGGTGGGTGTCTTTATTGCACTGTACCAATGTCAGGTTGCAGAGGTGCCACCTGAGAGCTCCTGTTTTCAAAGAAAATACTGAGGTCGCTGGGAACTTGGCTCTGCTGCTCAGACCCACTGAGGGAGATGGACAGTCTGGGCACCCCTCGGCCTGTGGTCCAGGCTACTGACCCAAGCCAGAACCTCTCAGTTCCTGTCCACCAGGGGCAGAAAATTGTCCAATGGCATCTGGCTGATGCTCTGCACCCACAGCCATCCTAGGGCCAGGCCCAGGGAGGGGCTGACCAGGGAGGAACAGTGGTCACCAGCCTTCCAGGGGGCTCTCTTGACCACTTGCCAAGGCCACAAAAGGCTTCTTGCACAGCTCCCCAGGCATGGCTGGCTCCTGAGTTCTGGGGTCTCCAGGGTCTTGGTCAGGGGCCTCCCGCTTGCGCTTGTACAAGGAGGAGCTCTCCTCACCCATCCGACCCTCTGGGAGGCCCTGGCTCCGCAGACAAACGATGGCTGCAGCCTGCTCCGCCAGTTTCTTGGACTTGTCCCTGGATAGACAAGGAAAGGGACAATAAGGCAGGGAGATAGGCAGACTGGTTACAGGCTGAGAGGCTTGACTCTATACACCCTTGGCAGAAATTCTGACAAAACTGGGGAAGGGGTCATCACCCAGGTATACCACTGTCTAGGTACACCGGCCCTCCTAACCCTCCCAGGCCAATGCAAGGATCAGGCCTTACTGCCAAGTCTCATGCAGATGGAAAACTCACCACAAGGTAGACTGGTACTTCTGTTCAGCGACAGTGACAATAGAACAGAAGAGGCGATCCAGGGGGCGCTGGACCTGGTACAGAGAGAGCAAAGAAAACAGAGACAGCTGCATGAGAGCCAGCGGGCCAAGCCCTGGAGGCCCACCTGCCAGGGTCACAATAAAAGCAGAGAAAAGGAAGTACTTTCACCTAGGTCACACGAAGGCTACCTCTATCACATGCTCCTCCCCAGAAGGGCCTGTATGCATCTTCCAGGAAAGAGAGGCAGATACATAGTCAATGACATCCCAGTGTGTCAGGGGTTCTGTCATGGACCTAAGCGAAAGGCCATCACAGCCCTCAGCTACGCATGACTGTGGAGTTTTCTCCCGCTGACATCTGGATGGGCCAGGTCCCCTCGCTGAGGAGGAGCTCACCAGATGGCAAAGGGGTGACAGGAACAGGGGCGCAGAAAGTACACCAGGCAGAGCGACCAGGTGGAGTGGTGGGCGGGCAGCTGAGTGAGGGCGACCTGAAGTGGAAAGACATGTGGGGCACATGTGCTTTGTGCTGAGGTGGGAGGGCTGGATCCCAAAGGTGCTGGGAAGCTGATGAGGATGTGAGCAAGAGAGAGAGTCAGATTCGTTTTGGAAAAGTCACTCTGGCAGAGGGGGATACCAGTACACCAGGCCCAGAAGATACAAGCTTGGAGGTCCACAAGCCACTTAAGAAGAGACAGAGCAACCTAAACAGGCACGGCCGTGGGGACCAAAGTAAGTGAAGCAAGACTATCTCAAAGTTTCCACTGGGGGGGCCCAGATGTGGGGGGCCCAAATCTGTGCCCCATTGGCTGAGGCCTGGTCCAAAAACCCATCAGTCTAACTTTTAGTTTGGATCATCCTTCCTAAGCCATTCAGCCCTTTCTAGAGACGGGACCCCTTCCCAGGCAATGCCACCAGAAGGGACCGGCCTGAGCACTACTTACTTAAGTCTCTAGTTCGTTTTATGAAAGTGGCCAGAACTAGACAGTAGGCCACTGTCACCAGGAAGGAACTAGTGGCAACCAGCCCACAGAAGGCAACATCAGGCTCCAGCCAAGTGGCCTGGAGCCCAGGCAGAGCTATGGGCGGGCTGGGGGCCACAGCGGCAGCAGGAGTGCATGGGCTGGACGAGGGCAGGACACAGCCAGGAACTCACCGTCTCATACACCGGCTGTGCCAGCTTCTCCCTCCGGCACCACTCCAGCAGGCACATCTTAGGGGTGATCTGGGGTGAATATGCTCGCCTGGAGAGAGGCAGGGAAGGGGTCAGGGCCCACTGACCATCATCACTGCATTCCTCAGCAGGGGCCTGACTCAGTACCTGGAGGAGCTGCATGAACTGAGACCACAGACTGCTGCCTCAGGACTCCTGCTCTGAGTCCCTGCATCTCCCGCTTCTGTCCCACCTGCAGCTTGGGGCCTGCGTTCTTCCTGAAGGGAAGATGAGCTTCAGCTGCTTGGGGAATCACAGTGGGAAGTGCGCTCCAGCCTGGAAAACAGCCTTAAACGGCCAAGAAGGGAGGTACCATTTGCCTCTCAAGACAACCTCAGGAGGGAGTGGGTAGGAGTGGGGAGCAAGGTTGTCATACAATGGTCTCAGGCTCTAGCTCCACCCCGATTATGTCCCCTGAGTGTCAGTGGGCACAGTGGACTCTGGCTCCAGAGCCAGGTGGTGACAGGGGCTGAAGCACCACATTCCAACTTCCCACCAGGAGCTCTCCCGGAGTATGACTGCCCAACAGTTGAGCCCACATCCTGCCTCCCAAGTCCCTGCCAGACAAGACTGACTCCTTGTCTGGGTCTGGGGACCCAAGAAAGGCTCAGATCCTAGATCACAGAGGATAAGGGCCAGGGCCCCATTTGAAGCTGAGTCACCGGCTGAGGCAATAATTGGCCTGAGGCTACTTCTGCCTAGAGACAGCACCACAGGCCTAACAAGGGGCAGTGAAGGGTGGACTGCTCAGCTAGATAAGGGCTCAGGGCCTGAGGCTCTTTTGGAGCTTCTTATGGGCAGTAATTCCTGAGGACCAAGGTAAAAACTGGGGCTTCCCTGGTGACTCAATGGTAAAGAATCTGCTTGAAATGTGGGAGACCTGGGTTCAATCCCTAGGTCAGCAAGATCCCTTGTAGAAGGAAATGGCAACCCACTCTAGAATTCCTGTCGGGAGAATTCCATGGACAGAGGAGCTTGGTGGGCTACAGTCCATGGGGTCACAAAGAGTCAGACATTACTGAGCGACTAATACTTTCACTACTTTTTCAGGGAGAAAACACATATTTTCAGTAAAAGAAGGGGACAAGTCTCCCCAGATTGAGTTGTGGGAGGGGATGGGTTTGGAAAAAGGTATAGTTTAGTCACCCTTGGGACAGCATGCACACCCTGACAGCACTGCCTGGGCTTTAAGGGTCTGTCTTCTCCGAAGTGCCTTCTTTGGGTTGCTGAAAACTGAGAACAAGCATCCAAAATAAAGGAGGCCTGTGGTCCCATGGCCTGGCATTAACCAGCCAGCTTGCTGGCCCAGTCAGACCTGAGGACTGGCCCTGGCCCAAGCTGAAGCCAAGCTGGAGACCTACCGATCAAACTTGATGGCCATCTTAATGATACCAGAAGTGTCTTCAGCTGGTTCCTCTGCTTCCTCTGGGCTCCTGGCCAGAAGTTTGGCCCGCCGGGCATCCAGATCTCGTGTGGTCTCTTCATAGAAGGCACCAAGGCCAAAGGCCTCACTTTGAAGGGATGAGAAGAGTAGGGCAAGCCCCTTAGTGCAGCCAGCACTCAGGAAACTGCTGCAGAAACCCAGGGCCCGCCACTGAGAAATGTCCCTTACACGCACTGGAACACCACCAGGGTTGAGCCATTGGAAGGTGCTTCCTACACTTCCCTGTGATTAGTCTGAACTAGCAGTTGGGAGAATGGAGCAGGTGCCCCCTAAGCGTGAACACTGGAGAGCAGGCTGGGCTGGGTGGAAAAGGTTTCAAACATCACTGAAGCCTTTTTTCCAAGGAGGAACACACAGGCAGGTGTCCCCAGCCAGCAGTGGTGAGGGACCAAGCACTAGGGGTATGCATAGCCTCATTCTCATGTGGGCCCATGGGAGGAAGACACGAAGGCCTGACCACTGACTGGTTCCCCCACTTCCCGCCCTGACCACAAACAGTTAGGCCAAACCTAAAATGAGTTACCACCCAGAGCGACATTATCCTCGAGCTCACAAGGTACTGAGGTCGAGCTGGTTAAGCCACATGGGAGAGGGACAGACTGAGCACCACAAGCCCAGGGCGAGGAGGAAGGTTCTGGCAAGGCTCTTCCCTCTGGGAGCATCTTAAGGACTGGAGACTGCCTGAGGGCGAGCCTGGTCCAGAAAGCCTTCTCTGGGGGAAGGAGGGTAAAGACTGTGAACGTGCAGGGGAGAGAGCATCCAGGTAGGAGGCCCCATACAAGCATAGGAAGCTGTGAGGACAGGCATGAGGCCAGGTTGTGATGGCCCCCAAAGTCTGCCACCTGAATTGGAGCTCCAGCAGATCTAAAGAACCAAAGGGTGGCCTCTAGATGGGGTGAAGGTGTGGGCACAGGCCGGGGGTTCCATCCTAAGACCCAAAGTCTCCTAACCATTGGATCCTGGTGGCCTGGCATGTGACAGTTCTGTGACCAGGAAAGCCCCTTCCTCCCCAGGGATTCCCAAGCCCAGCCCTCACCTTCCTCCATCCCACTGGTGCCTTAGTTTCCAAAATTCTGCTGCTGAGATCAGTCCAAGGATGGTAGGTTCTAAAGCTTTGCAAGTACCCCCTTCTGTGAGGCAAAGTTGTATCCCGCAGCATTCTGCAAATCCACCCCCAGGGTCCCCTGGTAGTCAGTTTAGGGCTCAGGGTCAGGTCCGTGGTATGTCTGCATGGACAGATGACAGCCCGTTGCCCCTCTCACCAAATTTCCTGGGAAGACTGGGCAGCATGCAGTAACCTTCCCTGGGGTGATTCCAGCTGTTCTCGCAGCATCTGGCACAAGCAGTACTTGGTGTTGGTGTAGTGGTTGTCATACTGCACAGCCTGCGAGAAGAACTGCCTGAGCCCCCTACTGCCCAGGCAGGCTCTGAGGCCCATGCTGCTCTGATGGCGGGGAAAGTGGCTCCGAGGAGGCCTGAGAGGGGCCTGGAGCTCAGGGCCCCACAAAAGAGCCACCTCCACCTTGGCCATCTACTCCTCTGGTTAGTGACTCAAGGCTTGAGGGTTACAGCCAAGGCCCCCGGTCAGGAGAATACTCTACCGGACAGCCTGAGCAAGGTCCAGATGTGCAGGGAGCTGCTCCCGCATCAGCTACCACTGAGGACCTGCTGCCAAGCATCTTCCACGGTGGGGAGTGGGGAACAGCCAAGCGCAGGTGTGGCAGGACCAGCCCCAGGACAGGGGTGAGATTCCTCTACTCCTTATAACCCTGGCGGGCACCTGCCACTCACACATCTTAAACACCCTGTCTACAACTTCCCCCAACGTGGGAAAACCCAGCATCACGGACCAAGCATGTTCACATGTGTTGCAAGCTCAACAAATGGTTATCACTACTCAGATGGGGAAATGCAGGCTCAAGGAGGCAAGTCGAGTGCCTGGGGATACCCAGTGGAAGTCAGCCTGGCTGGGGAGGGCAGGAGAGCAAGGGTCAAAGGGTGCCCCAGCCCTCCAGAAGCCACCCCTCCACTGCTCACCCTCTACACTCTTCTAATCCCTCCACCTAGGCCTGTGTCTTCAGGCCTTGCCTCAGTGCGTCATGACAAAGCAGAGACCCAGGGGTAAGTCCCGGCCAGCAGCAAGGCCTTGACTCAGCTTGTTTGGGACAGAGGCACCTGGCTGGACCAGAAGCAGCCCTGCCCGTGCTGGAAAGCCACTCCCTTTCTCTGGCCCAACACACCCTCGTGAGGTGCTGCCAAGGGACGGGCTGGGCAGAAAGGATACCATCACCAGCCAGTGAGAGAGCTTGGCTCTATTGACTGTGCCATCCCAGCCACAGGCCACCAGCCAGCCCACCTAGGCTGAGCCCAGCCCCTCACCTCTGGCTGACCCAGGCTGTCACAGAACCTGGTGGTAACTCACCGGCCAACAGGACATCTGGGACCAAGGGGATGAGGGCTGCAGCAGTGAGCAGAAGAGGCTTGAGAACAGAGGCTGCCGGCTCTGGGCACGGGCCTCAGGGCCTCCCCCACCCCAGCTTGTTCAGCAACGAAGACACCCACATGTCATGGCAGCCACAATTGCCCAGGCACGGTCATGGCCGCCTGAGAGTCTGAGAAGCTCCTGACCCCCCAGGTGGGTGGCAGCTCCAGGACTGAAGAGGAGGGTGGGAGTCTGCGGACCACTCACTGTCTCTGCTGACAGTCACACACACACAGCTCACAGAGTCCCACAGGGTGCCAGGGCTGTGCCAGTGAGACACAGTAGGTGACAAAAAACTCCTTAATAGGAAATACCCTGGCACTATCATCACCATCCTGGTGGGAAGAAAAAGCTATTCCCCAAGGAAAGGGTTAAAGTTAGGCTACTTCCTGAGTCAGAGGAAGTAGCCTAACTGGGAATTACATTTTTGCTTTTTTTGCTTTCTGGGAATTACAAGACAAGAGCTTGAGAAGTGATTATGACTGATGGCCAGGTGACACGTCTTTATGGGGAGAATCTGTCAGCAACAGCCGCTATGATGTCTACTCCTGGCTGTGGCTGCTGAAGTGCCTACCCACTGGCACTGCCCCCTGTGCACATGGGAGGCAGAGGGGTGACAGGGACTTAGAGAAAGGTATCAAGGGTTAGGGGCCCTGAGAGCATCCTGGATCCAGAGGCCCATGCAATGACCCCCACACCTTGGAGGCCTTAGAAGGGGGTGATGGAAGGGCCATGACCCTCTCCCCACCAGCAGCCCACTCTTCACACTGCAGCCAGGAAAACCCAATGCCTCGCAACACGACAAAGGAAAAGAAAGGAACCACATGGGCTGCCGGGGGCTCACTACTGCTACTGCTAAGTCACTTCAGTCATGTCCGACTCTGTGCGACCCCATAGACAGCAGCCCACCAGGCTCCCCCGTGAGGCTCACCCAAAGCACTTTCTGCAGAAAGCAGGCAGACAAAAGAAAAGTTTGTTGTGAAAAAGTGTGTAGACGTACATATCTGATGTACTTCTGCATGACCTCTTCCAAGGGCCGTGGACCCTCCTTGAGGAAGATGGACGGGTTCCACATGGCCGCCCGGGCCACCATCACTGAAGAGGCTGCCGTGGCTCGTCGGAAGTCCTCTATATCCAAATACCCTTGGATGTGGTCGTGAGATCCTCCACTGAAAAGCAACAGCCGGCAGGGATGTGGGGTTGGTGAAGGGTAGCCCCAGCCTCGTACCACCATTGTCAGAAACAGGCAACTCCTGGATCTGCTGCTTATTAAGTATGTGGCTTTGGCCAAGCCCTTCATCTATGACAGCTTCGGAGACTGGAGAGCACAACATGCACCCTGCTGTGGGGCCAGGTACAGTGAGTGAGATGATAGACTACGGCAGCCCAAACCGTGCCTGGCACTTCACAGGTACTCAGGAAGATTACCCTCCCCAGCCCCCCATCCTCAACAGTGACTAAAGCCAGCCCATGTCTGAAGGACAACTATCTGTACATGGATACAGGGATGACAGGAAAAGCCCCAGGCTGGGGCCCTACATGCCTACTAATGGCTGGATTAAACCCTAGAAAGGGAACAGATGCAGGGTGGTCGTGAGGGGAAGGAAGGAGGACTGGTGTGGTTGCAATTTCCCTTCGGGCCATGCTATGGCCGCTTGGAAATTGCTCTTTGTCTGTTTCATTAGGAGCCAGGTGGTACCCTCAGCTCAGAGACAGCACTGTGTGTGGGATGAGGGGTGGAGGAGCTCCCTCAGGTAGCAACAGAGTCTAGGGTCTTGACCAGCCCCATCCTCTCTCCAAGCCACCACTAACCCACCTTGGCCTGGGCAAAGTGGGCCTGGCTGCCACCACCCCCTCACCCCTGCCTTAGCTTCCCACTCCCTGACTCCAGGCAAGCAGGACTTTCGTCAAGGCTTTAGAACCTCTCTGTTTCCAACCTGCCATTGGGCAGAAACAGGGCTGAGCTGGACTCCCAACTGGCTGACCAGGCCAGCTCCCCAGTGACACCAAGACACTGCTATCCCACTGCTGAGCCGGCAGGCTGGTCATCAGTCCCTGACCCCTGCCAGGACTGGGCTTTGGCCTGTGACCTGCTTCCTGCCCCCGAGCTGCGGCTCTCTGTGCTCTGGCATGGATTGCCTGCCCCCTCACCCCACACACCTAGCCCTGGTGTGACGCCACCTTCCCCGGGGGCCTTTCGGCAGCCTCTTTCTTGTTCTCTCCCTAAGCACTCCCACCTCGACCCTTCCTTCAGAATGCCCTGGGCCCCTGCCTACCACATACTTATGTCAGCCGCTCACCAGAGGCCAAGGGACATGACGGACACTTTTCAGCCTTGTTCCCAAGTTCATTTTTGCCACATTCTTGTCTTCGTTTCCCTGAGGGTCATGTTTTTGATGCTATCTCATTCCATTTTCTGTTTGTCAGTTCAAGTCCCTCTGAGTAAAATGGGGCATACAAGAACAAACAAGGAGGAAGGGAGGCTTACTTGGCTATGACGGGAATGGAGAGAGTTTCGGCAATGGCTTTGATGGCTTCACAGCTGACAGGGTGCTGAGGCCGCTCCTCTCGCTTCCTTGGAGATAAAGAGATGGGGCTGGGGGCTGAATGCCAAAGGCTGCGTCACAGTGTGCCCCAGTGACATGAGCCAGGCCTGACAGTCCTCCCTGCTGGCACTCAGGAAGGCTGCGTGGCCAGCAGGGACAGGGCTCCAGGCTACAGGGCATGGGTCTCCCTGACCCCAGCTGCAAGACGCAGGGGCAGCGCAGGTACACATCGAATCCAGCCCTCAGAGGCCTGCAGGTGAGGCATGGCTATTGGGAGCCGATGAGGATGGTCACATGGCTGCTCCCAACTTCTCCTCGCCTCTGCCGGAGATGAGGGACACTGCCCTAAGAATGCTGCCCCTACTGTCCTGGTCTTGCCCTTCCCAGGGGGCAGGGAACAGCTGCCGCCGCTCAGACGGGCCACTCCCACACAGCTGCCAGTGCTGAAGTCAAGCCGGGCACTGATCTTGGGGAGAGGCAGCTGGCACTGGCAGGCCATAGACCAGGGCTGTCACCAAGGGTCACAGGGAGGCGGGGCCACAGCCCGAGGCCCCTGAATCTAAGATCAGCTGCAAGAAGTTCCTGTGTATGAGTGAGTCTTAGGGATGCTAAGGTAAACCCCAATCTGAGCTGTGCTCACGGGCGAACCAGATGGCCGACCAAACAGCCCTTACCCAGGCCCTGTCTATGGTGTCCCTCTGCTATTCTCCTCAACCAAAGTGTCAGGGCCCACGGGGCCCAAGAAAATCCCATCAATCCAGCCTCCACCTCCACCTTCCCACACCCCTAGCAGCCCAATTCTAACCCATCCTTAACAGCTTTGATAGCCAGAAAGTCCCTCTTTAAACTTGCCCAATTCTGTCTTCCTAGTCTTTCTAACTACTGGGGAAAAGGAATAGCTTTATTTATTCAGGGAACACTATCTGCCAGGCACTATGCCAAGACTGTATGTTCACAATCTCATAAAAGCTTTGCGACAAGCCTATAAAGCAGAAACTATCTTAATTTCCAAATGAGGGCTGTAGTGCTCAGAGAGGTTAAATAACTTGTGCAAGGACACACAGCCAACCAGCAGCAGAGCTGGGATTTGAAGCCAGGCATCTGAGCCCAGAGCCTGCTGCCTCTGGAAGGGGTGTGTATGTATAGGTGTGTGGCCTTTCACCTCCCCCTGCTGGCTTCAACACACACAGCTCTGCTTTTCTCTATTTTTATATGTTGAAGTTCTGGGTTCCCATCTCTGAAAATGCTGTAATAGACACACCTGCAAGAAATGGGCTGTTCCTATAAGACTCTTGAACTCACAAGGAACATCATTCAGAAGGGAGGTCACTCCAGCCGACATTTGCCAACCTGGGATTTGGTACACAAGTACATCCTGGACACAGGGAGCAAGTTCGACTGGGAAACCAAGGATAGCCTTCAGCAGCACCTCAGCTCTCAGCAGAGAACACATTCGCTACAGACCTAAGGACTGTTTAAAGCATCCCTGTGACAGCTGGTAGTCCAACGAGGGCAGACAAAAGAGCGGTACCTATAAAAGAACAGCGGTCTGCCTGGGGTCATTCGGGAGAAAAGTTAGTGCTGAATGTAGTGGAAAGAAAATGAGATTCAGAGGCAGAGTTCTAATTCCACCACTTTCTGACTGCACGACCCAGTTTTGAGCAAATCACTCGATCTCTAGCATTTGCACATCCTGAAGGTAGGGGCATTTCTCCTTCCCTTTGGTGTGTCTGTATCTTTGAAGCTCAGTGCATCTACCACCAGCATCTACCACCCAGTAGATGCTCAATGAATGAAACAAAGAAAAATGCAACCCCAGAAAGGGTTGAACTGCCCTCCAGATTCAGGGGGTGTCAAAGAGCTAAGCAAACAGCTAGGCTGGGTACATAGAAGAGAAGCTGATAGGTGTCCGGGGTCTGGTGAAGAAGCATCAAAATGGCTGAGGACCTCCGTGCAAGTCAGTCACTAGCAAGGGGACAACTCACCTCCCATGAACCGCGATGGCGGCAATGCCGGTCTTTTCTATCCGCTTCACAAGGCTCAGGGTGTCTTCCAGCTGAGGGACGGGGCCAGACAGGGTGGTTACTGCAGCCACACAGGGAGCAGCTGCCAGCTCCCAAAGTGGGCTCAGATCTCCCCACTCCTCCAAACCTGACCCGTCCCCTCAAGAATCATTCACACCACCACACCCCCCGACCAACATCTGCAGAGAAAATGGACCTTCAAGTGTAACACACCATCCTTACCGATGGCAGGATGCGAATCTTGCAGGTCACAGGTCTGCGCGTCCCTTTCACAAGAGTGCTGAGGATCTATGGTAGGGGAGAACACAAGAACATCTGCCTCTTCCAGAATAATCAGCACAGCTGCTTGTACTGATAAATTTCACTCCAGACTCGTGTAGCCCAGTGGCACAGACACATTTACGTCCGTGTATGGGTCCATGTGAATGTATGTTGCACACCATCTACATGGAAGCTCTGTGAAGGAAGGAGCTCACCTTTTTCTCCACTAGAGCCCCAGCCCCAGCAGTCCCTTACCTGGTCCACAGCAGTATACATATATTCAGTAAATGAATGAGTGAGGGAATGAATGTATGGCCGGATCTACATACAAGCTTGTGCAGGACACAGTGCGATCCTTTGCCGGGACCAGGGTCAGAATCAGCTGGAGAGCCTCAGAAATGCAGCTCCATAGATTCCACCTCATCTTTCCCGAATGAGGCAGGGCTCAGGGGCAGGGCTTAGGAATGTATGTTTTCAAAAGACTCTGTCCAACATGTCCTCTCCTCAAAATGATTCTGAGGCCTAACACTGGTTGAGAACACATGGCTCACAGTGCCATTCCTGTCTGAAGGCATGTTCCCTGAGTGCTGTGCCAGGGTCTGCCAAGTGTAGGAACAGGGGAGCTTGAACAGGTCCTGGGCCCTGTCCTCCCTTTCGGGGAGTCAGATATACAACAGAGAAACTGGGAAAAGAAAAGACAACATTGTCCTCCTACTTAAAAGGGTTTATTTTACACATTAATTGCAAAGGAGTCTAAACACAGATCAAGAAAGTCACATAGGAAAGTGTCAGGGAAGTAACAACACCAGACCGAGTCAGAGACCAAGAAAGAGGTAGATGACACTGCATGTCTGTGACCTTGCTATCTTTATCTTCTTCCCTCATCAAAAATTTTGGGCCAGGAAAGCTAGAGGGAAGGTGATCCCAAGAGCCCTCTTCCAAGAAACTGGATCCCTGTCCAGCAGAGCAGAGGGGACATTCAGGCAACTGTTGCCAGTCTGGTTCTAGACAGGAGAGGGCAGCAGACAGTCAGGTTACAAGAACCAGTGAAGGAGGCCTCTCTCAGGGACAGGCTAAGGCAGGGCCCTCCGGGAGACATTGGACCAAGAGGCTAGGCTGTTAGAACAGATCACAGGCAAGACAGGGTCTGCTGGCCCAGGTGTCACTTAAAAATAGTTAAAGACAGAAATAAAGTGAGCTTCTGAGGTGAGCTGTGAATTCTGCGAATTCTCTTGTATGCAAGTGCCCAAAGAAGGGCAGTGGTGAAGACAGAGGTAACAGCATAGGTGGGAGAAGCCAGGAGGCCAGAGGATAACAGAAATGCCTGTATGTACATGTTGTGAAGAAAACCCCCTATTGAGGCCCCTCCCCTAAGGGTGGACACTCACAACTGTCCACATACACTCCAGCCTGCAGAGAGGTGTCTGAGGTCATGTTCTGTGCCTATCCATACCCAGGAAAAATGAGAAGGCCCCTAACTCACAAACATGCTGGATTTCCTAGACCCCAGAGACAGTGGGGCTGGAGGAATATACAAGGTTGAGCTGCTGACATGGCAATGGCACCTCTTATCAGTGGTGCCTTATCTCATGTTGTTAGCATGTGGGAGGCATTAGGGGGGCTCATTGGAAAAGACTTTGATGCTGGGTGGGATTGGGGGCAGGAGGAGAAGGGGACAACAGAGGATGAGATGGCTGGATGGCATCACTGACTCGATGGACGTGAGTCTGAGTGAACTCCGGGAGTTGGTGATGGACAGGGAGGCCTGGCGTGCTGCGATTCATGGGGTCGCAAAGAGTCGGACACGACTGAGCGACTGAACTCAACTGAGCTGAACTGAAGGCCCAGAGACAGAAGTGGGGATGGAGGAGGAAAAGGAAATCAAAGTAGCTAATAGGAACAGCAAGGAGAAAGCTGGTGAACTGACAGAGAAAAGTCAAAGATGCATGTGGTGTGACAGAAAATGTTACTCCCACATGCCTTGGCAGCTCACAACACTGGGTGGCAAACATCAGTCTGACCCTAATGCCTTGGAAAGTTGGCCACCAGAATCACAGGGGAAGGGGAGCAGAGGGGACTAATTCAGCTTACCTTGTATGGCCCTAGCTTGGCTTGCTCTCATACCGATGGTGGACTCTGTCAGTGTGCAGGGGACCCACTGGGAGAGGCCAATACCCTATGCCTTGACACACGTGGCTACTGAGCATGTCCACAACCCACAGGTAGCCTGACCTGTGCTCTTATGATCTTCTCAGAAGGAAGAGCATATAGAGGTAGTTCTAAATGAGTCCTCAGGGCCCTTGGCTCTCGGCTGACACGTCCCTAGCCCTGGGCTTTTCAGGAACACCAAGGCGGTTGCAGGATGGCTCAGGAGTTCCTGTATCTGGCTGCATGTCAAAATCACCGGGAAGTCTTTTAAAAATTTTCCAGATCCTGGCGGAGTGAGTGATTCTCTGTCTCAGGGGAAGGGAGGGAAGGTGCTCCCAACAGCTCTAGCTCACAGGCACGCTTAAGAAACCTCTTAAGCAAGACTTACCTTCTCGATTTTGTCAGGATCTGACAGCAGGGCAGCTCCCATTCCTCCCTAAGGAAAAGCACATACAGGGGCTTTTACAGCTGGAGGAGGACAGCTCCTCCCTGTGTGATGGCAACCTGGCAGCACCTCAGCACCTGCCTCCCAGAAGCCAAGGTCCACTGGTGATCAGCACTTCTCCTGGGCAAGCAAGAAAGCAGCAGCACCTGTGCCTACAACACCAGGTATCAGTTTGACGAATTCTAAAAGCCATCACTCTGATCCCCTTAGCAAGACCCGCAGGTCTACCTGGAAACGGGTTCTAAAAAAATCATTTTTCAGCACTTCCCATTTCCTACCGAGGGTTTCAGTGCCTTAATAAACTAAACCCCACCAGCTGCCAAGCCTCTTTAAAATAAAATGGATTGGTCTTCCTTTGAAATGAGATCGAATCTACCTTCTTCCTATCCTACCATCACTTGCCACCACTGCCAGCAAAGCCACACAGAGGCACACAATCTGCAATAATGTCCAGGCCCTGCTCCCCTGCCAGCAACAGTGGCCCCCAACTCCTGGGCACTCGGACCAATGTCAAACTCTAACAAAATCCCCAACTAATAGAAGCCAACAATCCCCAGAGCCACTTAAATCTCAACATGAATAACAGTCGTCATCTCTTGATGATGAGATTACTGATGATTTTCCTGTTTTTGCTTTTTTTTTTTTGTCTTTTTCTATATTATCCAAGTTCTGGACAATGGTATGAATTACTTTATAATTGGAAGGGGGGCAATGTTAAAAATCTGAACCCATTCAGAATGAAGTGAAGGCAAGAAAGACAAATCCAATAAATAGATGCTGTCAGTATATAAACTACAAACTAAAGAATGCTCATGGAATGTGCTCAGGAGGTTTAAATTTACTTATTACATTTTAATGTCATGTTTTAGAAATACCATTAGAACCAGAGAGAAAGCTGAACCGGTACAGACTGAGTCTGCATTTCAGAGGAGAACAGGATGAGCGGGGCTTCTAGCCCTAGACTACCAGACACAACCTTAGAGGCCTCGAGGAAGCCCTGACCACTCACCCTGGCCCCACTGTCCCTCACCTTGCACATAATCCAGCCCTTCCTTATGGAATCGCAGAACCTAAACTCTGGTCTCTCTGCTCCGTCCCCAGCAGTGGCTTTTCCAACTAGCATTTCTTTCCTTCCTCTCTCCTTCCCTCCCTTCCTTCTTTCCTTTCTATTTAACTTCTTAATTTGCTTTTTTGAATAGGCAACATATTAAAAATCTTAAAGGTTCAAAAGGATGAAAAGTAAGAATTCTCCCTACTTAGAAGGAGAGAAAACTCTTCAATTTATTTTTTTAATATGACTTCCATTTTTGAACCATGAGAAGACAGCAGATATTCAGCTGGCAGGTACTGGGTACAGCACACTGGGAGATATCTGTTCTGACTGGTCAGTGCCAGTGCTGTGACCTTCTTAATTATCTGGAGTAGCACCCCTGCAAGGGAACCTTATTTCTTCTGCAAAAACAAAGAAAAACTTAGTTTCCTTCCCCAGGGGAAACAAGTGTCACCAGTTTCTTGTGTATCTTTCCAAATATATAAAAAGAAGTGTAAATATATATATTCATTCCCCATTTCCCACACAGATATGGTGATACATCATATACAATCCTGCCCCTTGCTTTTTTCATGCCATGATGTCAGGGGGAATATTCCAACCATTTCAGCTCTGCTCCATAACCAACTCAGGTGCATGAGGGAATAATTAGAAGGTAGCAAAAAGAGCCTAATGTTTTCAACTCCTTGCGTGCATGCTCAGCCATGTCCAATTCTTTGCCACCCCATGGACTGTATTCTGCCAGGCTCCTCTGCCCATGGGATTTCCCAGGCAAGAATATTGGAATGAGTTGCCATTTCCTACTCCAGGGGATCCTCCTGACCCAGAGATTGAATCTGCGTCTCCTGCATCTCCTGTGTTGACAGGCAGGTTGAGACAAGGGCAAACTTCCACGATTCCTTGAAGCAGCTACCCACAAAGGTCCTCTGGTTTTCAAGTATCCCAAGGGCTTTCTCCTCAGGTAGTCTCAGCCTCCTGGGCTAAAGCAAGAGTCCTCAGGCCAACCAACTCCTGAGAGCAGACTCTAGGCAGAGGGCTCTGGGGACAATCTGCCACATCTAGACTGCAGACCCTCGCACCCTATGATCAGGTTTCTGAGGTGACCCTACAGGAGTCGCTCTGGTGCCTTGCACCCAGTTAGCTCCAAGCTGCCCTTTACATCCTCTCCAGGCCACCTCTTCCTCCCACAGTCCCAGTGACACTGAGACCAACCATCCTCTTGGCTGCCAGTCTACCCTCCCTCTGCCCCCACAACTCACCCCACCTCCCACTCCCAGTGTGATCATTTGCCAGCCAAGCACTGCCAAATTCAGCCCCAATTTGGCTTTTCTTCTCTCCATCTTTGGTTTCCCCTGTGGACTCAAGATACACATCTCAGATATCTGTGTCCCGACCTCTAGCAGCTTTACACTTGAATCCACTAGACACATGGCTTCTATATTAGCATTTCTATTTATAGAATATATTTGGAAAGACACACAAGAAACTAGCAACACTGGCTTCCCCTGGAGGAAGAGACTAAGTTTCTGATCACAAGCCTTCTCTATTCCAAAACAGTTCAGAGATATAAAAAAAGTCAAAGTTCAGTTAACCTGATCTCAACCAAGATTTTCAATCACATGTTCCTCTGCTGCCTCTTCCCCTCCCAGTTCTCAACCCTCTGGTCAAATTGAGGTTTCCTGCCTCACTTTATGTTGGCCTCCGGGCCCCAGCTTGTACCACTCCCTTGGCCTGCCAGGTCCCAAGCCTCCTCCTCAGGGACCACATTTCCCCACAGGAGCCTGTGTTTAAGGGCTGCCCTTCTGTTCCTTTCTCAGAGCTTCCACTGTAGTCTTGTCTGGTCTCTTCTGATATGACAATTGGGATACATATATTGCATCCTCTATTTTTATCATGAAAAAGACAGAGCTCTGTTCACATTTTTCTTTTAACATTTACACCATTTATTACTTGGGCATGAGTGCTCTGTGTGTGTGTGCATATTTATTTATGTATACATGTGTATGTGTATGCACATCTAAAATTTTTCCTGGACTTCCCTGGTGATCCAATGGTTAAGAATCCACCTGCCCATGCTGGGGACACACCAGTTCGATCCCTAATCCAGGAAGACTGCACACACCTTGGGGCAACTAAGGCATTTTCATCTGCTCCAAACCACCTCCAAAACCAAGATTGCACATGCATCGTTGCTCCCCAACTGCTGAGTCAGCAGGCCTCGAGCCTGTGCTCTGCACCAAGAGAAACCATGGCAATGAGAAACCCATGCTCCACAACTAGAGAGTGGTCCCCATTCATCGCACTTAGAGAAAGCCAGTATGGAGCAACAAAGACCCAGCACAGACAAAAACAAGTAAATAAAATTAAATTTTTTTTCTGAACCATTTGAGGATAATTTTATATATATATACATATACATATATATGTGTGTGTATATATATATATCATAGCCCTTTACTCCTAAATATTTCTGTGTATTTTCTAGTAGAGATATTCTTACATTACCACAGAAGTTATCTTTACTTTTTAGCTCATCTACCATCGTCTATATTCCAATTTTGCCAGCTGATCTAATAACACCCTCTTGAGCTTCTTGCTCATGAGTACAGGATCTAGTCCAGAGTCAGGCACTGTACTTAGTTGTCACCTCCAGTTTCCTTTAATCTGTACCCTACATTTGTGAAGAGTACAATGAAAGCAGTTTACCTGGTGGAATACTCTTTAGGACAGCCCATGTTGACATCAATACCAGCCACATCATTTTCTCTGGAAAAACATGAAGGAGGAAAGGTAGTAAGTATTCAACTTGAGGGTAGGACATAAAGTCAAAGGTATGAGTCTGTGCTCCTGAAATTCTTACTGGCTCTCTGAAACACACCAACCCTCAGGAACAGGAAATGAAAAATTCTGTCTCTAAAATATGCAACCACCTCTCCTCCTGGGCAGAGCTCCAGAAGAAGAATATAAGGTGCTCACACATGTAGGAAAGGCTAGTTGTAGAGGATTCTGCCAGCTTTGAGTTGTATCAGATGACTCGAATATTGAGTGACAGTCACACGGAACTCCATCCCAGAATTCCAGTCCTAAATGGGTAGTAAAAGCCATTTGCTGATGCACAAAAGTGACCCGGGCACAAGAGCCCTTTCCCAGAGTACTGGTTCTGGTGGAAGTGGGGGACTGTCTTGGTGTGCTCGGCTGCATAGTTAGCTTCCTCCAAACAGTCCTCAGATGTAGAAAGGACCCTTTCCTTACCGTCTGGTACAGACACAGTTACTTGTCTGTGTCCAATGGCAACTACTACCCAAGTTTCTTCTCACCTTCATTGTAATTAATAACAAGAGCTAACAACTTACCAAGCACTCACTACATGCCACATATTGCAAAGATATTTACACGCATCATCTCATGTACCCTTCCCTATAATGCCAGAGGGAGGTGGGACTATTGGTCTCATTTTATAGATGAGGAAACCTAAGTTCTCAGTGAGGTTAAGTAACAGATCTAAGGTCACACGGTCAGCAGGTAGCAAAGTAAGGATTCCAGCCCAGAGCTAACACAAAAGCCCATCTCCTGAACCACATTACTCGGCTGCCTTCATTAATTTAGAAAGCAGTAAGTCTTACTTACACTTCATGAGATTTAAAAGCTCAGGGTTCATAGTCATGGTAGTCTCCAGAAAGGAAGCCTCATAAATAAACACTAACAAACAGGCTTCCACCCAAAGCTTCTCGGGGTCCAGACACAGTGAGTTCACATCATACCTGGGGCAGCCCTTATTCAACACAAATAGAGAAGGAAATATGACCCTCTTAACCTGAAAACAGAAAGTAATGGACTAAGAAGCAGAAGGGTGGTCACCTCCAAGGTCACAGGGAACAGTAAGACCTCAGGGCCCACAGGAGAGGCAAAGGCAGCCCCCCAAGAGGGAAGAACTTACACAAGCCTGGCCACAGCAAGGGCTCGCTCTGCATCTGAAGTCCCCTGGGAAAACAAGAGGCTATATCAACCAAGGCCCTGACACAGTCCATATGCATGACAACCACACTCAGGCATACCATGTACACATGCATTGGCATATACGGGCAAACACACACACACACACACACCCCAGCAAGTGGAAACCAGGTGTTATTCTCTCAAATAGCTAGCCCACTGGACTGGCTCACTGGAGAGCTAAGAAAATGTCATCCATGGTGTCGATTACTTTGAAACATACAAAAAAGTTGGAAAGATTTTAGAGTGAACATTCATATACCCACCACTTAGATTCTACAATTAACATTCTTCTATATCTACTTTATCATATGGTTACTCATTGATATCAATTTTTTAAGTTTTTTTTTATTGTTGCTATACACAGGTTTTCTCTAGTTGCAGCAAGCAGACTTCTCATTGTGGTGGCTTCTCTTATTGCAGAGCACCGGCTCTAGGGCATGCGTGCGGGCTTGCTAGTCACAGTGCCTGGGCTTAGCTGCCCCACTGCATGTGGAATCTTCCTGGATCAGGGATCAAACCCATGTCCCCTGCATTGGCAGGCAGATTCTTAACCACTGAGCCACCAGGAAAGTCCTGTTATCAATTTTCTTTTAACAAACCTAAATGTTATCCAGGAAGTATTTATGAAAAAATACTGAGAAATGCCCAAAGTGAGAGAATGACAGAATCACTATGACCCTAACACAAATCCTAACCATTCTTTTTTTTTCCCTGGTTGTACTGCATGGCATGTGGGATCTTACTCCCTCAACCAAGACCAAACCCATGCCCCATGCGGTAAAAGCACAGAGTCTTACCTACTAGACTGCTAGGAAAGTCCCCAAAAACTACTCTTGAAGAAACCTAGTTTCTTTAAATGGTAAATATATATAGACTATACAAAACAAAGACCATGATCTGAACAACTGATGCTAGGGAATAAAAATATATATTAGTCATGATAAACAGATAATCCCTACAATGAAGGAAGTTAAATTTGAGAATGGAAGCATGTAATAGACCGCTAATAGCTTGATTTCCATAAATCGTCTCCAAGAGTGTAATCACTCATGAGCAGAGCTCTGAAATCATTGAATGTAGATCTTCAGGAAGACTGAAGACAACTGTATAACGGAGCCCAGGCACGTAACACTCCCCTGGCCCAGGGCATGAGATGGGAAATGTGCTTGGCCCTGGGATGTCCTACCATCTGGAAGACGACCTTGCTCTGCTCCCTTTCACAGGTGCGGAAGACCACTCGGTCATCGGGAGCAACAAAGTCCACTGTGCTGAGCGCCTCTGCAAGAAAACACACATGTCTTTGTATTAACAGTAAAGCAAGGAGCAAAACGTGTATCATTTCCCTGCTGTAGGCCTTGCCCATGGGCTGGGATAGGGAACAGGGAAGAGGCGGGGTACAGACGAGAGACCGGGGACATCGCAGGAAGGCCCTGCCATCCCCTTTCCTGAGGGGGACGTGCGTGGTCAGGGGGCCGGTGGCAAGCCTGTTGCCGCTGTCACATGTCCATGCCCATGTCCTTCCCTCTGTCCCCAGTGACAGGGAGAGAGATGGTGGCATGTAGCCGTTCACGGGCCCCTTGCCCTTTTTCTCCCCCCAAAATAAAAAAAAATTAAAAACGCATATCATGATCCCAAGTGTGTGTAAAAAGTACATGTCATTTTTCTTTGTGATTACTCTTCAAGCATGAGATTATGCAGAATTTTCACTTTTTAGGATTGGGAAAGGAGTATGTCAAGGCTGTACATTGTCACCCTGCTTATTTACTTTATATGCAGAGACATTCTGTGAAATGCAGGGCTGGATGAAGCACAAGCTGGAATCAAGATTGCTGGGAGAAATATCAATAACCTCAGATATGCAGATGACACTACCTTTATGCAAAAAAGTGAAGAAGAGAGTGAAAAAGCTGGCTCAAAACTCAATATTCCAAAAATGAAGATCATGGCATCCAGTCATCACCTCACAGCAAATAGATGGGGAAATAATGGAAACAGTGACAGACTTTCTTTTCTGGGCTCCAAAACTACTGCAGATGGTGACTGCAGCCATGAAATTAAAAGACGCTTGCTCCTTTTATTTCAGGAGTAATAAAAAAGCTATGACCAATAGGCAATTAAAAAAAAATAAAAAAATAAAAGCTATGACCAACCTAGACAGCATATTAAAAAGCAGAGACCTTTGCTGACAAAGGTTCATCTAGTCAATGGTTTTTCCAATAGTCATGTATGGATGTGAGAGTTGGACCATAAAGAAAGCTGAGCACCGAAGAATTGATGATTTTGAACTGTGGTGTTGGAGAAGACTTTTGAGAGTAACTTGGACTGCAAGGAGATCAAATCAGCCAATCCTAAAGGAAATCAGTCCTGAATATTCATTGAAATGATTGATGCAGAACTGAAGCTCCAATACTTTGGCCACCTGATGCAAAGAACTGACTCATTGGAAAAGACTCCAATGTTGGGATAGATTGAAGGCAGGAGAAGGGGATGATAGAAGATGAGAAGGTTGGATGGTATCACTGACTCAACAGACATGAGTTTGAGCAAGCTCCGGGAATTAGTGATGGACAGGGAAGCCTGGCATAGTGCAGTCCAAGGGGTCGCAAAGAATCAGACACAACTGACTGAACTGAACTGATATCTATAACATTGAATTTTTCATAATACAAAGAAAATATATATCTAAAAGAATTAAACATGAAATTGACAAAACTTCAAATGAACTTATTTTAAGATTTCAAAAACGTGTATACATTTCAAAAACCTCAAACAATACCCCAACTCTCATTAAAGCAGAATCGCCTTATCAATAAAGTATAAGCAAAACCACAATTTAGCACAACTACTTCCATTTGCAAAGTACTTACATGTCCCTTATCTTATTTGATCCTCATTCCAACCCTATGATTTAAATAAAGCAGGGATTGTGATTTTCCTTTTACAGCTAAAGACACTGAGGCAGAGAGGTCATGTGACTTGCCCCAGGGTACAGTCAGAGAGCAGCAGGGTCAGGATCAGTGCTGAAGCCACTCTGACCCCAAGGGGGTCACCTGTACTACAAAACCTAGTGATTCATATTCCAGTAAGCCAGAAGGTAGAAGGTATTCACAGCCTGCTTCACAACTGGCAGTTTGTCATGGTATCTGGAGAGCAGTGACTATTCTCAAGAGACCATAATGGTGGTGGTTTAGTCACTAAGTCATATTTGACTCTTGTGACCCCATGGACCACAGCCTGCCAAACTCCTCTGTCCATGGGACTTCCCACTCAAGAATACTGGTGTGCGTTGCCATTTCCTTCTCCAGGGGATCTTCTCGACCAGGGATCAAACCTGGGTTTCCTGTATTGCAGGTGGTCTCCTGATTTGCAAGTGGATTCTTAACCAACTGAGCCCCGAGGGAAGCCCTACTCAAGACAGCATGGGAGCCACAAAATGACACAGCCAGGCAAGGTGCACCAGAGGACACTGACACCCAGGCAAAGGCAATGTTAGCACAGCCTGGGCGTGAATGGGCACACACACAATCCTAGGACCACAGCTACACTCACCATTGACAACTCTCTTGCACTGAAGCATCTTGAGGTCGATCAGCTCCTGCAGAGGAATCAAATGGCACATGTCAGTCCTATACACACAGGTCCTGGGTACAGCAGGGAAGACCAGTGATCCTGGTTGCAGGGGTAGGCAAGAAGGCCAGTACATAAGTGAGCAGCACTGAGTGACCTGTGCTTATGGAAAGGGCTGCAGCCAGGCTGAGCTTTGGCTGAGAATGAGTCGAGGAAAGCGAGCTGAGTGAAAGTAAGAGTGAGCTGGGGTCCCTATGCTGGGATCCCAGCCCTGGCAGCAGTTAACTTGTCCCCCTCAGGATTCCTCAAACCCTCTGCCACGTCCACCTTCATAGCTGGACTACTTATTCTCTGTATGCTAGTTACAGATGCACCTGTCATTCCTTCACCATTACATGATGAACACCCTGAGGAAGGTTCTGGATTCACACAAAGGTGGGCTTTGAGGACCTGAGAGGAGGAGCTGAGGCAAAATGGCCCTTGAAATGTCTTATTTTCTTTTCTGTGTCCCCATTATACCCAAAGAGCCTCTGGGGATTGGACACAGACTCGTTCATCTTTGTATCATTAGCGCCCAGCATGTTACAAGTGCTTACTGAACATCTGGTGAAGCTGCTTCAATGCCATACATGCAGCAGATGCTCAACTGATTGTTAAGTGGATAAATTAATTTCAATTGTCACCAGTAAAACCACACATGTGCCTGCTCACCCACACGTCCTCAACACTATTATCAATTTTATTCATTTTAGTCAGTTCTTTGGTTATAGTGTAGAACCTCACAGGTTTTTCTTTTTTCACTGTATCTCCTTCATTGGTGAAAACAAACATTGTTTTTCCATGCAATAGAGTTCATCTGTGCATCTTCCTAGCAAACTGACTTTTACATCTATAAAAGTTGTGCAGAAAAAAAAACTATTCTTTGTCAAATAGGATATTATTTTTGTACCTCAATTATCACAACTATTTTTCCTATATCCCTCAATTTTTATCATATATGACATGTATTTTTTTAGAAGAGACAAGTCGAATTTTGCCACAAACAATGCTTCCTAGTTCCCAAATCTATCTCCATCAGTTAAGAATATAATTTTAATTTGTTTTTATCTTCTTGGTGAAACTAATTTTGCCTTTTTAACTTACCTGATAAGTAAGGCCATGTATAAGTCAGGTATGGCCTCCTGCACTGCAAGAGGATTTTTCTTTTTTTTTTTTTTTTTCAGTTCTACCAGTTTATTTCTACTAGCCCATCTCCCTCCACCCTCCTTATGCATGCAGCTCAGTCATGTAACCCCATGGACTACAGCCTGCCAGGCTCCTCTGTCCATGGACTTTTCCAGGCAAGAATACTAGAGTGGGTTGCCATTTCCTTCTCCAGCAAGCAAATTATTTTATTCATATGGCTACCAAATGTTTGAACAGCATTTAATTTTCAAGTGCCTTATCATATATGGGCTTATTCTTCCATTTTTGTCAGATATTATTTTCCTATATCTGAACTATGGCCTGCTACCTTCATCTCCTCCATTCCACCCCACCAGGCTCCTCCGTTGATGTAATTCTCCAAACGATTTCCTTCTTTAAAGGATCTTTCCAACCCAGGGATCAAACCTTGTTCTCCTGCATTTCAGGCAGATTCTTTACCATCTGAGGCACCAAGGAAGCCCCTTAGAGATGATACCAAAAGCACAAACAACAAAGGAAAGTATTAGATAAATTGAACTTCATTGAAATTAAAATATTTGTGCATCAAAGGATACTACCAATAAAGTAAATCAATTATACTTATATAAAATTTTTAAAAATTAAAATTAAGTCTTAAAAAAGTAAATAAATGAAAAATAAACTGAAAAGACAATCCACAGAATGGGAGAAAATATTTGCAAATCATATGTCTGTTAAAGGTCTAATATCCAGAATATATAAGGAACTCTTAAAACTCCTAGAATTAAAAAAAATTTTTTTATAAGATATGAAGAGATATTTCTCCAAAAAAGATATATAGATGGAAAATAAACATAGCAAAAGATGCTCAATATCATTCCTAAGAAATGCAAATCAAAACCACAATGTCCATAATGGGGAGAATTTCCTGGCAGTCCAGAGGTTAGGACTCTGCCTTCTCAATGCCAAGGGCCTGGGTTCAATCCCTAGTGTGGTAAAGAAAATAATAAATAGAACCTATCTTTAAAAACAAACAAACAAAAACTCACAGTGAGATACCATTTCAGAGTGACTAAGCATCTGAATGCAGAGTTCCAAAGAACAGCAAGAAGAGATAAGAAAGCCTTCTTCAGCGTCAATGCAAAGAAATAGAGGAAAAGAACAGAATGGGAAAGACTAGAGATCTCTTCAAGAAAATTAGAGATACCAAGGGAACATTTCATGCAAAGATGGGCTCGATAAAGGACAGAAATAGTCTGGACCTAACAGAAGCAGAAGATATTAAGAAGAGGTGGCAAGAATACACGGAAGAACTGTACAAAAAAGATCTTCATGACCCAGATAATCATGATGATGTGATGACTAATCTAGAGCCAGACATCTTGGAATGTGAAGTCAAGTGGGCCTTAGAAAGCATCACTACAAACAAAGCTAGTGGAGGTGATGGAATTCCCGTTGAGCTGCTTCAAATCCTGAAAGATGATGCTGTGAAAGTGCTGCACTCAATATGCCAGCAAATCTGGAAAACTCAGCAGTGGCCACAGGACTGGAAAAGGTCAGTTTTCATTCCAATTCCAAAGAAAGGCAATGCCAAAGAATGCTCAAACTACCGCACAATTGCACTCATCTCACATGCTAGTAAAGTAATGCTCAAAATTCTCCAAGCCAGATGGACAGGGAGGCCTGGCGTGCTGCCATTCATGGGGTCACAAAGAGTCGGACACGACTGAGTGACTGAACTGAACTGAACTGAACTGAAAGAACATTGTTGGCAGGACAACAGATGTGATGTTGTATCTTTCACAGAGTATCATGTCAGGAAATGGATGAAATAAATATATCCTAATTTGGAAAATTAAGTTTAATGCCTTGTTTAAGGTGGTATCTGTTGGATTTCTTCATTGTGTAGGTACTTTTGTCTTTTGTGATTAGTAAATACTCTGTGGAGTAATATTGTGAGAGTGAATAAATATTTGTTTTCCGGTGATTCTTCAATGGTTTTGGTATCCATTAATATGTATTGTTTGAATCAATCATCACTTTTGTCTCAGCAAAATGGTGTTTTACCAATTTTATTGTCTTTTCTATATTTATTATCATTTTTCTCTAAAGAAGAGCTTTTCATTCTCCCTCTCCCAAATACTTGAAGTTATTATATTGGGGTATCATTATGAGTGAGCTCATTTTTATTCAATGTATTATAATTTATTTCACTCATTATTTGTTATAAAATATAAGGTATTCCAAATTTGGCCAGTGGAAACTCTGCTCAACTCTGTTATCTATTTCAATTGTCCTATTCACATCATTATTAGAAATAGTCTCTGAAGATAATTTAAGATAATAGTTAGCCTACTTATTTGTAGGAGCACTTCAACTCCCTTATCACATTAACTTTTACCTATGAAAAATCATATAATCATTCATCTTCAACATTTAAAGAGCTTAGAAGCTGTTCCTCCCATCTTCACAAGAAAAAAGATGAATATACAAAAAAAAAAAAAGGAAAAAAGAAACAATACTCTTTCTTGGTCTTAGCAGTGCACTGAGTTCTCAGGTCAATCTCTACCTTCAAACCAAACAAAACAAACTTCTAAGAAAGTCACAACCAAGATCTGCCTACCTGCAGCACAAGTAATTGGAACATTACAAAACTTACAGTAAGACTTAAACAATAACTTTAACGAATTGTG
The DNA here is from genome assembly GCA_006408695.1 of Aepyceros melampus. Classification (NCBI taxonomy): domain Eukaryota; kingdom Metazoa; phylum Chordata; class Mammalia; order Artiodactyla; family Bovidae; genus Aepyceros; species Aepyceros melampus. The sequence continues at coordinate 66,869 of SJXQ01010817.1, read as the reverse complement.
GATGCTGATCATGGACTTGCAAGAGAATGAGAAACTCCTAAAGGATACAGTCTTAAAGGAGCCCTCACACTTTTATAGTTTGCTTTCAGGAACCCCATCAAATCCTCTTGGTAAAGAGTCAAGAAAGATCCCTTGTGCCTCTTTCAGGGGAAGGCAAAAAAAAAGCCACAATTTAAAAACTGACCCAGAACATACACCATGACAAAAGCCCATTCTTCAGGGTATAAAACTTTACCAGAGCCTTATTCCATCCAGGGAAGGGCATGTACACAACTCTGACACTTTGTAGCCGTCTTGTTTCATCGATAAAGTTCACAGCTCAGTGACACAGGCCAATTAAAAGACTGAGATTTCATTTTAAGATTATTGAATATGCTCCCTCCCCCCACCACACACTCCAGTAGGGCTCCTGTTAAATAACAGAGGGTTACAACTGAAAGGGCTGGAATCCATAGACTGTCTCTGAGGAATTCTTAGGAAGTTGAAAGACAACAGAGGAGAAAAAAAATAAGGGCAATAGACGTATTCAAAGCCTCTAGTATATACACCTACTTTAAACATTGAACACAGCTCAACTTCTAGATAGATTAAATATAAAACCCCATACTGAAGGCCTATTTGCCCTAGTTCTTGTCACCCAATACATCATATCTAACTTCCAACAAAAAAATTTACAAGGCATGCTAAATGACAAGAAAAAACCATAATACTGAAAATATCTTCTCTTTAGGAAAATATTTTCACTTTTAGTCGAGTTAGGATGGAATTGCCCTGAAAATTCCTTTGTTATGTTTGTGTTGTGAAATCCCATGTGTGATATCTGATTCCTGCCTATAAAAATCAATATGGAGACTCATATAACATGAAGAGAAACTTAATAATTAATCCAGCACTAGAGAAAATAAGTAGTATACTTAAAGAGGTAAGATTAAAAAGACATCAGTAGACCAGAAAGCTGACTATTTTCCTTGGGAACAGAGAAAATAAAGTGAAATATTTGCATTGAAGGGACCTGCTGGTTTATGGTCACATCTGCTAACCAGTCTGCATCCTTGGCTCACAGAGATCCCCATGACTGCTGAAAAAAAAAGTGACTCAGAAACATTTCCCCTTCATGTAGCCTAGCATATTTCAGCAGTCTGTGTTCCCAAAACTCGCGGTTGAAAAATACTCAACTTCATGCCTACATTTCCTGAAAAGAAGATCAGTCCAGAGGTGATTCAGTAACACATGAAGCTTGCTCTCCAGACATAAATATGAAATACAAATCAGAAAGAACACTGGCATAGAAATGACAGAAACCTCATCATGTTGAGTTGGGAAGTCAATCTCATTATTTGTTAACGGAGATTGAGTGTTCTTTGGCATTGGGTGGTGCCAACAATGGGCTAGGTGCTGCAGAGAACCTAGACTTAGACAAAGTTCTTGCCCAAGGGGCTCGTAATCAAATCAGACAAACCAGACGCTAACCCAGTCCAGCAGTCTGGAGTGGAGAAAGTTGGGTTTATATGGGGAACCTAAGGTCACTCTGTCCACGAGTATACTCAATTTCCCTCCAACAAGCTTGGTCTCTTGTGTTGTAAGTCGGAGAGAAAATTTTAACATACTTTCTTATTACTTCCTTTGCAACATCGCCCAGGAAGTCTGTTTTGCGAGAAAGTAAAGTTGGGTTTTCATTGTCATGTGACAGGGTTTAGGATAAATTCTGTACAGCACATGGCCTGGTTTACTGGAGAAGGAAGGAAAAACTCAAAAGTCAGAGCCACTAGAAACAGAAGCACCGTTATGTAGGAGAACATTCCACAGAAAGGTCCGTGGAACCAGATTTCTGCTGAGCCTGTGATACATATCAGTCATTTTGTGATGTGACCACTCTCACCTCTATTCTGTCACAAGCAACCTTGACAAGTGAATGGGCTGCTTGGCAGCAGGCATTCTGGATTTAATTTTTTAGCTGTTTATAAGTTTCTGAGTATACCATAAGCCAACAATTGAAACTCTTGGGGCCCATGTGATATTCCCAGTGTGGGGCAATGCATGGCATGTTCACATGGGGTTCTGAATTTAAAAAGCAAGAAGTAGAAACTGACAGTGTTAGTTGTGTCTGACTCTTAGTGACCCCATGGACTGTAGCCGGCCAGGGTCCTTTGTCCATGGAATTCTCCAGGCAAGAATATTGGAGGAAGTAGTCCACTGGAGTAGTAGTCCTCTTCTGTCCATGCCCTTCTCCAGGGGATTTTCCCAACCTAGGGATAGAACCTGGATCTCCCACATTGCGGGCAGATACTTTACCATCTCAGCCATCAGGGAAGCCCATTAAAAAGAGTAATTCAAATGTGGGTTAGAAAATTTCCTCTATCCTCTACTAGTTCTTAGTGCTTACCTCTATCATAGTGCTGATGATACTTATCTATTTGTCTATAAACCATCCTCCATCACTTAGATACTTGGCACATAATAGGGTTCTAATAAAAATTTGTATATTAATAAATTCCAAAAAGTATATAAACCATCTCTAACTCATTTTCTTTGAACTCCCAAGGAAAACTCAAGCATGATACCTACGAAGATCTTCACAGAGTCCCCAAACCCTGTTAAGTTTATTTTTCTTTACAGCCTAGGGACCCCAGTTTTGTATTTAAGCATATAGAATGATATCTATAGTTAATTAAGTTAGAATCACAAGTAGCCACTATCAAACCGTCATCCATTCTATAGATTTGTGCACATTATACACACAGAATTGTATCACTATTAATTTCAGTATGTATCAGTACCAATGAAAGTTAAATTCAGAATAAGAGCATTCCAAGTATTTAAGAAAAACCTTTGTGAATTTAAGTCATGTGGCTTTTAAATAATTTTGTTTCTTTAAAGTTCTGTGAAGACCTTGTGAATTTTAATAGAGGAAATAACTTTTTAAAAAAAGAACACTGTGTGGATATATAACATATTACAGACTAGCTTCTAGCAAGAATGGTGGGTTTACACGCAGACATCTTGGAGTCAATCAACTGGTGATAGAAGACCAGAAGAATTGTGTCCTAAATGCCTAAAAATGTTTTGTCCTAATAACTAAGCCAAACCCAACACTGCTGAAGTTAGAATGAATTAAAGGACCTGCCACAAATGTGTGGGTTGTTGCCCCTCCTCATGAAACTGTGTCTGGGAAAAGCTTCACTTTCTGAAAAAATTTTTAAAAAAAATCTGTAATGCAAATATTTATTTGGACTTTGGATAGGCTGAGAAGGTAGAGTTTCTAATTTAATCTTAAACTAGTTTTTCATCTCTAACGTCATGGGGAAATGCTATCTTGGGCTGAGCTGAGAATACTTTAGAAATTTGCCTATTAGTGAGCTAGAACTCTATTTTAGTTGTGTAGAAATGGGTATATTTTATGCCGATACTCTTATTTAAGAAATAAAAACTTGTCAGAGACTTGTGTAACTGTAACTTGATTTCAGAGGGCAATGTGTCTAACCTACACATTGTACAAATTAGAAAACTATGGAAAGTTGAGGTGACTTACTCAAGGTCATGACTCCTGAGTAGTGTTACTGAACAAAATCCTGGTCTTCTGAATCCAATTCTGTGCTCCTTCCTTTAAAATCATTAATGATGTTTTCTAGACTTTTAATTTTATGATAATTATAGATTCACATATGGTTATAAAATTATTATTTCCACACTATTCCTTCCTTCTTACCTTTTATTTTTTCCTCAGTGTTACACCTGGCAAAACTATAGTGTGATATTACAACCAGGATGTGAAAATTGATATGATCCAGATATAGAATACATACAACATAACACAGATTCCTCATGTTGCCCTTTTATAGCCACACCCATTTTTTCTCTCCCTCATCCCTTCCTTAATCCCTGACAAACAATTTGTTTTTAATTTCTGTAGTTTTATTATTTTAAGAATCTTCTATGAATGGAATCATAATAGCCCTTTTGGGGCAGATTTTTTGCACTTAGCATAATTCTCTGGAGATTCATTGAGTTTGTTGTATATATCAATACTGTGTTCCTTCCCCGCCCCCCTCCCCCGCCATGTAGTCCATAGTATGATTGTACCATGTTTTTTTAACCATTTACATATTGTAAGACATCTATGCTATTTATAATTTTTGGTTAATACAAATAAATCTGCTGTAAAAATTCAAGTAGAGATTTTGTGTGAACATAAGTGTTCATTTCCCTGAAATAAATACCCAAGAGTACAGCAGCTGGGTTGTACAGTAAATGTGTTTTTAATTTTAGAAGAAAGTGCCAAGTTGTTTGTCATAATGGCTGTACCATTTTATATTCCTACTAGCAATAATAAGTCATCCAATTTCTCTGTATTTTTGGCTGCATTTGGTGTGGTCACTGTTCTTTTGTTTTAGCTATTCTAATTGTGTATAGTGATATCTCACTGTGGCTTTAATTTGAATTTCTGTATGACTAATGATGGTGAGTTTTTCTCATGTGCTTATTTGCCATCTATACATTTTCATTAAATATGTCTTTACCTCCTTTGCCTATACTCTAACTAGTTTATGTTTTTTTTTGTTGTTGAACTGCTGAGTTTTGAGATTCTTTATATATCATAGATACTAAGCCTTTGTCATACATGTGGTTTGCAAATCTTTTCTCCTAGTCTGTAGTTTGTCTTTTCACCCTTCTCACAAGATCTTTCACGCACACACAAAATATTAACTTTAACAAAGTCCAGTTTCTTAGTTTTCCATTTATGAATTGTGCTTTTGATGTGAAATCCAAGAATTCTACTAACATATCCATAAACTCAACATTTAGCAATTTTGTGTATATGATGAGAACACTTAAACTCTACTCTGTTCACACATTTCAAGTAAGAAATAGAGTATTATTAGCTATAGTTACCACACTACAGTTGTTGCCAGAACTCAATCATCTTTCATACTGAAACTTTGTACCCTTTGATCAACATCTTCCGAACTCCCCCATTTCCCCAACCCTTGGCAACCATCATAGAGTATGAATTCTTTTTTTCACATGTGAGAGCCTACAGTACTTGTCTTTCTATGTTTGGGCTATCTCATTTAATATAATATCCACCCATTTCATCTGTGTTTATGCAAAAGTGGGATTACCTTTTCTTTTAAGGCTGACTAATATTCTATTGTTAGTTCATGTACTGTTGGAGCCTGGTTTGGAGAATTTTGAGTGTTACTTTACTAGCGTGTGAGATGGGTGCAATTGTGCAGTAGTTTGAACATTCTTTGGCATTGCCTTTCTTTGGGAATGGAATGAAAACTGACTTTTTCCAGTCCTGTGGCCACTGCTGAGTTCTCCAAATTTGCTGGCATATTGAGTACAGCACTTTCACAGCATCAACTTTTAGGATTTGAAACAGCTCAACTGGAATTCCATCACCTCCACTACCTTTGTTCATAGTGATGCTTCCTAAGGCCCACTTGACTTCACATTCCTGTATACCCGTCTCTAGGTGAGTGATCACACCATCATGAGTATCTGGGTTGTGAAGATCTTTTCTGTATAGTTCTTCTGTGTTTTCTTGCCACTTCTTAGTATCTTCTGCTTCTGTTAGGTCCATACCATTTCTGTCCTTTATTGAGCCCATTTTTGTATGAAATCTCTCCTTGTATTTTTCTAATTTTCTTGAAGAGATCTCTAGTCTTTCTCATTCTGTTCTTTTCCTCTATTTCTTTTCACTGTTAACTGAGGAAGGCTTTCTTAGCTCTCGTTGCTATTCTTTGGAACTCTGCATTCAGATGTTTATATCTTTCCTTTTCTCCTTTGCTTTTTGCTTCCTTTTACAGCTATTTGTAAGGCCTCCTCAGACAGCCATTTTGCATTTTTGCATTTCTTTCTCTTGGGGATGGTCTTGATCCCTGTCTCCTGTACAATGTCATGAACCTCCATCCATAGTTCATCAGGCACTCTGTTTATCAGAACTAGTCCCTTAAATCTATTTTTCGCTTCCACTGTATAATCGTTAGGGATTTGATTTAGGTCATACCTGAATGGTCTGGTGGTTGTCCCTATTTTCTTCAATTCAAGTCTGAATTTGGCAAGAAAAAGTTTATGGTCTGAGCCAGAGTCAGCTCCCAGTCTTGTTTTGCTGACAGTATAGAGCTTCTCAAATTTGGCTGAAAAGAATATATCAATCTGACTTTGGTATTGACCATCTGGTGATGTCCATATGTAGAGTCTTCTCTTCGGTTATTGGAAGATGGCATATGCTATTACCAGTGCATTCTCTTTGCCCTGCTTCATTCTGTATTTCAAGGCCAAATTTGCCTGTTACTCCAGGTGTTTCTTGACTTTTCCAGTCCAGTCCCCTATAATGAAAAGGACATCTTTTTGTGGTGTTAGTTCTAGAAGGTCTTGTAGGTCTTCATAGAACCCTTCCACTTCAGCTTATTTAGCATTACTGGTTGGGGCATAGACTTGGATTACCATGATATTGAGTGGTTTGCCTTGGAAATGAACAGAGATTATTCTGTCATTTTTGAGATTGCATCCAAGTACTATGATGGCTACTCCATTTCTTCTAAGGGCTTCTAAGGGATTCCTGCCCACAATAGTAGATGTGATGGTCATCTGAGTTAAATTCACCAAATGGCAACCCACTCCAGTGTTCTTGCCTGGAAAATCCCATGGACGGAGGAGCCTGGTAGGCTGCAGTCCATGGGGTTGCTAAGAGTCGGACATGACTGGGCGACTTTACTTTCACTTTTCTTTTTTATCCATTGGAGAAGGAAATGGCAACCCACTCCAGTGCTCTTGCCTGGAGAATCCCAGGGAGAGGGGAGCATGGTGGGCTGCCATCTATGGGGTCGCACAGAGTCGGACACGACTGAAGCGACTTAGCAGCAGCAATAACAGCAGTCCATTTTAATTTGCTGATTCCTAAAATGTGGACGTTCACTCTTGTCATCGCCTGTTTGATCACTTTCAATTTGCCTTGATTCATGGACCTAACATTCTGGGTTCCTATGCAATATTGCTCTTTACAACATCAGACCTTCCTTTCCTCACCAGTCACATCCACAACTGGGTGTTGCTTTTGCTTTGGTTCTGTCTCTTCATTCTTTCTGGAGTTATTTCTCCACTGATCTCCAACAGCATATTGGGCACCTACAAATCTGGGGAGTTCATCTTCAGTGTCCTATCTTTTTGCCTTTTCATACTGTTTGTGGGGTTCTCAAGTAAGAATACTGAAGTGGTTTGCCATTCCCTTCTTAAGTGTACCACATTTTGCCAAAACTCTCCACCATGACCCATCTATCTTGGGTAGCTCTACACAGCATGGCTCAGTTTCATTGAGTTAGACAAAGCTGTGGTCCATGTGATCAGAATGGCTAGTTTTCTGTGATTGTGGTTTTCAGTCTGTCTTCTCTCTGACGGAGAAGGATAAGAGGCTTATGGAAGCTTCCTGATGGGAGAGACTGAAAGGAAAAGGAAAGGAAAGTGAAGTCGCACAGTCATGTCCAACTCTTTACAACCCAGTGGACTGCAGCCTACCAGGCTCCTCTATCCATGGGATTCTCCAGGCAAGAATACTAGAGTGGGTTGCCATTTCTTTTCCAGGGGAAACTGGGTCTTGTTCTGATGGACTGGGCCATGATCAGTATATCTTTAATCCGATTTTCTGTTGATGGGTGGACTTGTGTTCCCTCTCTGCTATTTACCTGGGGCCAAACTATGGTGCCAAATAGGAAAAGGAGTATGTCAAGGCTGTATATTGTCACCTTGTTTATTTAACTTCTATGCAGAGTACATCATGAGAAATGCTGGACTGGAAGAAGCACAAGCTAGAATCAAGATTGTTGGGAGAAATATCAATAACCTCAGATATGCAGATGACACCACCCTTATGGCAGAAAGTGAAGAGGAACTAAAAAGCCTCTTGATGAGAGTGAAAGAGGAGAGTGAAAAAGTTGGCTTAAAGCTCCACATTCAGAAAACGAAGATCATGGCATCCGGTCCCATCACTTCATGGGAAATAGATGGAGAAACAGTGGAAACAGTGTCAGACTTTATTTTTTTGGGGCTCCCAAATCACTGCAGATGGTGACTGCAGCCATGAAATTAAAAGATGCTTACTCCTTGGAAGAAAAGTTATGACCAACCTAGATAGTATATTCGAAAGCAGAGACATTACTTTGCTGATTAAGGTCCTCTAGTCAAGGCTATGGTTTTTCCAGTGGTCATGTATAGATGTGAGAGTTGGACTGTGAAGAAAGCTGAGTGCCAAAGAATAGATGCTTTTGAACTGTGGTGTTGGAGAAGACTCTTGAGAGTCCTTTGGACTGCAAGGAGATATAACCAGTCCATTCTAACGGAGATCAGCCCTGGGTGTTCATTGGAAGGACTGATGCTAAAGCTGAAACTCCAGTACTTTGGCCACCTCATGCGAAGAGTTGACTCATTGGAAAAGACTCTGATGCTGGGAGGGATTGGGGGCAGGANTCCATTCTAACGGAGATCAGCCCTGGGTGTTCATTGGAAGGACTGATGCTAAAGCTGAAACTCCAGTACTTTGGCCACCTCATGCGAAGAGTTGACTCATTGGAAAAGACTCTGATGCTGGGAGGGATTGGGGGCAGGAGGAGAAGGGGATGACAGAGGATGAGATGGCTGGATGGCATCACCGACTCAATGGACGTGAGTTTGAGTGAACTCTGGGAGATGGTGATGGGCAGGGAGCCCTGGCGTGCTGCGATTCATGGGGTCGCAAAGAGTCAGACATGACTGAGTGAGTGAACTGAACTGAACTGAAACTATAGTGGAGGTAATGAAGATAATGGTGACCTCCTTCAAAAGATCCCATGCATGTACTGCTAAACTCAGTGCCCTCAACCCTGCAGCAGGCCCCTGCCAACCCACACCTCCACCAGAGACTCCTGGACACTCCCTGGCAAGTCTGGGTCATTCTCTTGTGGGGTCATTACTCCTTTCTCCTGGGTCCTGGTGCATACAAGGTTCTGTTTGTGCCGTTCAAGACTTTATTTCCCAGTCCTGTGTAAGTTCTGGTAGCTCTATGGTGGGGTTAATAGCAACCTCCTCCAAGAGGGCTTATGCCATATCCAAGTCTGCTGCACCCAGAGCCCCTGTCGCTGTGGCAGTCCACTGCTGACCCATACCTCCACAGGAGATGCTCACACACAGTTCTGTCTCAGTCTCTGTGGGGTCCCAGGGTCCTGATGTACACAAGGTTTGTTTGAGCCATCTGAGCATCTCTGGTGGGAATGGGGTTTGCTTCTAAATGTGAATTTGCCCCTCCTACCATCTTATTGGGATTTCTCTGATCTTGGATGTGGGATACCTCCTTACAGCCAACCCAGCGAGGTGCAGCCACCACTTGCTCCAGTGCCATGCAGCCACTGCATGCTGGAAAATTCTGAAAGAGATGGAAATACCGGACCACCTGACCCACCTCTTGAGAAATCTGTATGCAGTCAGGAAGCAACAGTTAAAACTGGACATGGAACAACAGACTGGTTCCAAATTGGGAAAGGAGTACGTCAAGGCTATATATGTCACCCTGTTTATTTTACTTATGCAGAGTACATCATGAGAAACTCTGGGCTGGATGAAGCACAAGCTGAATCAAGATTGCCGGGAGTAATATCAATAACCTCAGATATGTGGATTACACCACCCCTATGGCAGAAAACAAAGATGAACTAAAGAATCTCTTGATGAAAGTGAAAGAGGAGAGTGAAAAAGTTGGGTTAAAGCTCAACATTCAGAAAACTAAGATCATGGCATCTGGTCCCATCGCTTCATGGCAAATAGATGGGGAAACAGTGGAAACAGTGGCTGACTTTATATTTTTGGGCTCCCAAATCACTGCAGATGGTGACTGCACCCATGAAATTAAAAGATACTTGTTCTTTGGAAGGAAATTTAAGACCAACCAAAACAGCAGATTAAAAAGCAGAGACATTACTTTGCCATCAAAGGTCCATCTCGTCAAAGCTATGGCTTTTCCACTAGTCATGGATGGATGTGAGAGTTGGACTATAAATAAAGCTGAGCACCGAAGAACCGATACTTTTGAACTGTGGTGTTGGAGAAGGCTCTTGAGAGTCCCAGTCCAACCAGTCCATCCAGTCCATCCTAAAGGAAATCAGTCCTGAATATTCATTGGAAGGACTGATGCTGAAGCTGAAACTCCAGTACTTTGGCTACCTGATGCAAAGAACTGACTCATAGGAAAAGACCCTGATGCTGGGAAAGACTGAAGGCAAGAGAAGGGGATGACAGAGGAAGAGATGGTTGGATGGCATCACAAACTCAATGGACGTGAGTTTGAGTAAACTCTGGAGTTGATGATGGACAGGGAGGCCTGGTGTGCTGCAGTTCACCAGGTCACAAAGAGTTGGACACAACTGAGTGACTGAATAGAACTGACTGAATGTTCTCTTATATATATACACCTGAGCCTGCAGCACACTTGGGAGAGAACACCAAACACTCCAAAGCTCTGCTCAGGCTCTTCTGAGGAGGCACCATGCCACATCCTTCTCCATCATAAGTACAGCACATTTTATTTTTCATTTATCCACTGACAATTGCTTAGGTTGTTTTTGTATCTTGGCTATTGTGAATAATGCTGCAGTGAACATGGGAGTGCAGATACTGCTTTCATTTCTTTCAGATATACGTTCAGAGTAGAATTTCTATATAATAGTCTACTTTTAATTTTTTGAAGAACCTTCATACTGTTCCATGATGGCTGTACCAAATTGCATTCCCTCATATCTGTACCAAAGTTCCATTTTTCTCTGCATCTTCACCTATTCTCATTTTTGTTTGTTTGCTTTGTTGTTTTTTAAATAATTACCATCTTGAGAGGTGTGAAGTGATAAATGTTGTGGTTTCTATTTGAATTTCCTTAATGGTTAGTGATACTGATCATCTTTTTGTATACTTGATGGCCATTTGTGTCTTCTTTTGAGAAATGTCTATTCAGGTCTTTTGCATATATTTTAATCAGGTTATTATTATTTTTTAATTAATTTTTATTTTTTAGTTTGTTTTGCTTTACAATACTGTATTCGTTTTGTTACACATTGACATGAATTAGCCATGAGTGTACATGAACTCCCAATCCCGACCCCCTCCTCCACCCTCCCGCCCCACACCCTCTCTCTTTTGCTATGGAATTGATGGCATCACTGACTCGATGGACGTGAGTTTGAGTAAACTCAGGAGTTGGTGATGGACAGGGAGGCCTGGGGTGCTGCGATTCATGGGGTCGCAAAGAGTGGGACACGACTGAGCGATTAAACTGAACTGATAGAATTGTAGGAGTTCTTATATATTTTGAATATTAATTCCTTATCAGATGTATGATTTGCAAATATTTTTCTCATTCTTTAGGTTGCCTTTTTACTCTGTTGATTGTTTGCTTTGCTATGCAGAAGCTTTAGGTTAGATGTAATCCCACTTGTCTATTTTTGCTTTTGTTGCTTGTGCTTAGGGGAGCATATCTTAAAAAAAAAAAAATCATTGCACAAGCCAATGTCAAGGGGTTTTCCTATGTTTACTTCTAGAGTCTTATAATATCTGGTCTAAATTTAAGCTTTGAATCCATCTTGAATTCATTATTTATATGGTATGAGACATGGGTCCAATTTTACTCCTTTGGTTGTAGATATCCAGTTTTTCCAACAGTATTTATTAACGAGTGTTATTCTTGGCACCATTATTGAAGATCAGCTGACCATAAATGTATGGATTTTCTCTTTTCTCTTCCACTGGCATAGATATCTGTTTTTATGCTAGTACCATACTGTTCAGATTACTAGAGCTTTGTAATATATTTTAAATGGTCTAATTTCTCATCACTTTTTTTGGTAATATATTTTGAAAGCAGTAACTGTGGTGTTTTTAGCATTGCTCTTCTTGTTCAAAGCTCATGTTTTAGAACTTAGCTATTTGGGATCATTTGCAGTTCCATATGGATTTTAGGATTAATTTCCTCCCCTATTTCTATGAAGAATGCCATTAGAACTTTGATAGGCATTGTATTAAATCTGTAAATGACTTTGAGTACTATGAATACTTTAATAGCTTTAGTTCTTTCAATCCATGAACATGGAATATTTCTCTATTTATTTACATCTTTCTCAATTTACTTGTGTCCTTTTCAATTTCTTTTATAATTTTTTAAAGATTATTTTTTATTTATTTATGACTGTGCTGAGTCTTTGTCACTGAGAGCCAGCTTTCTCTAATTGTGGAGAATGGGGACTACTCTCTAGTTGTGATGCACTGGCTTCTCATTGTGGTGGCTTCTCTTGTTGCAGAGTATAAGCTCTAGACCCACAGGCTTCAGTAGTTGTGGTACAACTCATTGGTTGTGACTGACAGGCTCTAGAGCACTGGCTCAGTAGTTGTGGGGCACAGGCTTAGTTGCCACATGGCATGTGGGATCTTTTCAGCGCAGAGATTGACCCACCTCCCTTGCACTGGCAGGTGAATTCTTAGCCACTGGACCTCCAGGGAAGCCCTATAAATATTTTAGTTTTCAGTGTATACATCTTTCACCTTCTTGGTTAAATTTAATCCTAAGTATATTATTCTTTGTGGTGCATTGTAAAGGTAATTGTTTTAACTTATTTTTTGCCTAGTTAGCTCATTTTTAGTGTATAGAAATGCAGGTATCCCCTGCACAGATAGAGAACTCACAGAATCTTGGGTGGTGAAGATTTTTCTGCAATATTCTCTACTGTGAGAATTTTTTCTGCATATTTTCTGAAATATTCTCTAATATTCTCTCCACAATATTCTCTACTGTGTCATTTTGGTCAACATATTCCAACTGGATGGTTGGTAATGAAAACAGTTTCCATTTGTTTCCTGCAAAACAAAAACTTTGTCAGAAAGGAAAACATTTTTGTGTACAAATGAATGCTGATAATTACTGATGATTTAGGTAATCCCAGACAGACAAGGCAAATTTTCCAGAGGAGCTGTCTGTACTATTCAGATTTATCCAAAATTTTCCCTCACTTTGGCAGTGTAGAGCTGATTCTAAACATACCATGAAATAAGCTGTACACTTGGCTCTACATTTATTCTATTTGGTCCAAAATGGCATCAAAATCATTAACTAAGTACACATTGACTTGGAAGAAAAGAGGAGAAAACTCAAGTAAAAAGTGACTTTTATTGCCAAAATTTGAGTTCGCTTTCAGTGGCTGCCACAACCTCACTAACACCCAAGGCAAGCAAGAGGCAGGCATCTTTTATGCTCTAGGTGTTAGTGATGACATGAATTATAGTGGGAAATAATACAGCACTTTAAAAAGTTCTGGCTGGTTTTTAAAAAGGAGAAATGGATTTTCAATATCAAGCCTTAAAACTATTCATCTGGCTAGTCATCCTATTGTTTCTTACTCCACAGCAAAAGAGACACAGATGTATAGAACAGTCTTTTGGACTCTGTGGGAGAGGGAGAGGGTGGGATGATTTGGGAGAATGGCATTGAAACATGTATAATATCATATATGAAACGAGTCACCAGTCCAGGTTCCATGCATGATACTGGATGCTTGGGGCTGGTGCACTGAGACGACCCAGAGGGATGGTACGGGGAGGGAAGGGGAAGGGGGTCAAGATGGGGAACACGTGTATACCTGTGGAGGATTCATGTTGATGCATGGCAAAACCAATACAATATTGTGAAGTAATTAACCTCCAATTAAAATAAATAAATTTATTTTAAAAAGTCATGTAGCTAAAATGATAGATTTTCAAAATACTCTAACTACCATTATGGTTTTACTTGTATGCTTCCAGTATATTGGTGTCTCATTTTATGATTTACAAGGGAAAAAATGCTCCCAGAAGACGAGGTGACTTTCCTTCACAAGAACACTGAAAACGAGACAAGGAGAATCATTTCCAGTCAGTGCTGTTCTCTAATGTGTTCTCTGGTCAAGCCAATATATTGATCAAATAATAATGGATAAGGAAAAAATTGATAGTGTACCATTATAGTGCTGATAAGACAAAGGAAATTGGATGTAGTTTAGGTGAAGCAAACAAATATTGATAGTAGTGTAAACAGACATCCAAAAACCACTAATATTTTTAGGATGTTAATTTATTTTAATTTTTATTTTTTAATGGAAGTATAGTTGATTTACAATGTTGTGTTAGTTTCTGATATAAAATGTTTCATATATATATCATATATCAATATACATTCTGATATATATATATATTCTTTTTCAGATTACTTTATATTATAGGTAATTATAAGATATTGAATACAGTTCTCTGTGCTGTATAGTAGTACCTTGTTGTTTATCTATTTTATATAGAGTAGTATGTATCTGTATTCTTTTTGATGTTGACACAGATAGAATTGTTTTCCTAATTTCTCTTTCTGATAGTTCAATTATAGTATATGGAAATGCAACAGATTTACATATATTAATTTTCTATCCTGCTATCTTACCAAATTCATTCATGAATTGTAGCAAGTTTGGGGAGATGTCTTGAGAATATTTTATCTGTGATATCATGTCATCTGCAAACACTACAGCTTTTCTTCTGTCTTTCCAATTTAGATTCCTTTATTTCTCTCTCTTGTCTCATTGGCATGACTAAGACTTCCAATACTATGTTGCTAAAAGTGACAAGAGTGGTTATCATTGTCTTGTTCCTCATCTTAAAAGAAATGCTTTTAGGTTTTTGCCATTGAATATAATGTTAGCTGTGCACTTGTCATATATGATCTTTATTATGTTGAGGTCTGTTTCCTCTGTACCCACTTTGTGGAGAAGTTAGGTTATAAATGGATGCTAAATTTTGTCAAAAGATTTTTTTTTCATTTATTAAGATGATCATGTTATTTTTATTTTTTCAACCTGTTAATGTGGTGTTAATGTGGTTCAAAATGGGGAAAGGGGTACATAAAGGCTGTGTGTTGTCATCCTGCTTATTTAACTTATATGCAGAGTACATCACATCATGCTAAATACTGGACTGGATGAAGCACAAGCTGAAATCAAGATTTCTGGGAGAAATATCAACAACTTCGGATATGCAGATGACACCACCCTTATGGAAGAAGGCAAAGAGGAACTAAAAACCATCTTGATGAAAGTGAAAGAGGAAAGTGAAAATGCTGGCTTAAAATTCAACATTCAAAAAACAAAGATAATGGAATCTGGTCCCATCACTTCACAGCAAATAGATGCGGAAACAGTGGAAACAGTGACGGACTTTATTTTCTTGGGCTTCAAAATCACTGCAGATGATGACTGCAGCCATGAAATTAAAAGACACTTGCTTCTTGGAAGAAAAGCTATGACTAACCTAGACAGCATATTAAAAATCAGAGATATTACTTTGCCAACAAAGGTCTGTATAATCAAAGCTATGGTTTTTCCAGTGATGGATGTGAGAGTTGGACCATAAAGAATGCTGAGCACCAAAGAATTGATGCTTTTGAACTGTGGTGCTGAAGAAGACGCTTGAGAGTCCCTTGGACTGCAAGCAGATCAAACCAGTCAATCCTAAAGGAAATCAACGTTGAATATTCATTGGAAGGACTGATGTTGAAGCTGAAACTCCAATACTTTGGCCACCTGATGTGAAGAGCCGATTCATTGGAAAAAACCTTGATACCGGAAAGATTGAAAGAAAAAAGTCGCTCAGTCGTGTCCGACTCTTTGCGACCCCATGGACTGTAGCCTTCCAGGCTCTTCCGTCCATGGGATTTTCCAGGCAAGAATACTGGAGTGGGTTGCCATTTCCTTCTCCAGGGATCTTCCAGACCCAGGGATTGAACCCGGGCCTTCCGCATTGTAGGCAGATGCTTTTGCAACCCCATGGACTTTAGCCCACCAGGCTCCTCTGTCCATGGAATTCTCCAAGCAAGAATACTGGCGTGGGTAGCCATTCCCTTCTCCAGGGGATCTTCCTGACCCAGGGATCAAACCTGGGTCTCCTGCACTGCAGGCAGATTCTTTGCTGTCTGAGTCACCAAAGAGCCTCTCCATGTGCACCTCCTGAGTGAGGACGGAAAGACTGAAAGATTGAAGGCAGGAGGAAAAGGAGACAAAAGAGGATGAAATGGTTGGATGACATCACTGACTCAATGGACGTGAGTTTGAGAAAGCTTCAGGAGACAGTGAAGGACAGGGAAGCCTGGCATGTGCAATCCATGGGGTTGCAAAAGGTCAGACAGGACTGAGCAACTGAACAACAGCAGCAATGCAGAGTATCACAGTGATTGATCTGTGGATATGGAGCCATGCTTCCATCCCTAGGATAAATCCCACTTGATCATGATATATCCTATATGATCCTTTTAATATATTGTCAAATTCAGTTTGTTGATATTTTGTCCCAGATTTTTGCATCTGTGCTCATCAGTGATATTAACCTGTAATTTTCCTTTTTAAAATTATATCTTTGATTTTATTATCAGGATGATACTTGTAGAATGAGTTTGGAAGTGTGCTTCCTCTGCAATTTTTTTGTCAGTTTATCTTCTACTATTTTACTTCTGATTTTATTTATTTGGATTGTCTTTTTTTTTTTTCTTGATGAGTCTGTCTACTAAAGGTTTATGATTTTTTTTTCAAATAAACAGTTCTTAGTTTCATTGATCTTTTGTTAGCTTTAATATCTATTTCATTTATCTGTTCTGATTTTGTTATTTCTTTCCTATACTGAATTCTGGTTTTGTTTGTCTTGTTTATCTAGTTCCTTTAGTTGTAATGTTAGTTTGTTTATTTCAGATTTTTCTTGTTTCCTGAGATAGTTTTTTATCACTATAAAGTTCCCTCTTAGAACTGCTTTTGCTGAGTACCATTGATTTTGTTTTTGTTTTCATTTGACTCCAGGTATTTATTTCCTTTCTGATTTCTTCAATGCCCTACTGGTTGTTTAGTTGCATATTGTTTAGCCAACATGTACTTTTGTGCTTTGAAATTTTTTTTCTTGTAGTTGATTTCTAGCCTGATAGCATTTTCTTTAGAAAAGATGTTTAGTTATGATTTCAATCTTCTTAAATTTACCAAGACTTGTTTCATGGCCTAGTATATGATCTTTCCTGGAGAACACTCCAAGTGGACTTGAAAAGAGTATGTACTCTGCTGCTTTCGAGTAGAATATTCTATATCTATCTCTTAACCTCATCTGAACTACATGCGTCATTTTAGGCCAGTGTTTCATTATTAATTTTCTGTCTTAAAGATGTAAGTGGGTTGTTAAATTCCCATGCTATTATTGTCGTACTGGCTCTTTATCTTTCATGGTTGTTAATATTTGCTTTATGTATTTAGGTACTCCTATGTTGGGGACATATTTTTCTTAACAATTGTTATATCTTCCTGGATTGATTACATAATTTATCATTATGTAATATCTTTCTTTATCCCTTTTAACAGTATTTTTATTTTGTCTCATGTAAGTACCTGGCTTTCTTTGTTTCCATTTGCATAAAATACATTTTCCATCCCCTCACTTTCAGTCTGTGTGTGTTTTTAAAGCTGAAGCGAGTCTCTTGTAGGCAGCACATATGGATCTTGTTTTTACATCCATTCAGCCATTCTATATTTTTCAATTGGAACATTAAGTCTGTTTACATTTGAAGTAGTTATCGTAGCTGTGTATTTGCTGCCATGTTGTTAATTGATTGGGGGTTATTTTTACAGTTCTTTTTTGTTCCTTTCTTCTTTTGGCTCTTCCCCTGTGATGTGAAGACTATCTTTAGAGTCACGGGCTTCCTGGGTAGCTGAGCTGGTAAAGAATCCTCCTGCAATGCAGGAGACCCTGGTCTGATTCCTGGGTTGGGAAGATCTGCTAGAGAAGGGCTAGGCTACCCATTCCAGTATTCTTGGGCTTCCCTTGTGGCTCAGCTGGTAAAGAATCCTCCTGCAATGCAGGAGACCTGAGTTTGATCCTTGGGTTGGGAAGATCCCCTGGAGAAGGGAAAGGCTACCCACTCCAGTATTCTGGCCTAGAGAATTCCGTGGACTGTATAGGCCATGGGGTCACAAAGTCAGACACAACTGAGCAACTTTCACTTTCACTTTCAGTGTCACATTTGTATCCCTTTCTCTTTCTGTATGTGTATGTATTATAAATTTGGGGTTTGTGATTTCCATGAAGTTTATATATAACCATGTATATATACATTGTTACATGATATGTATACATGATTATTTTAAGTTGCTGATCTCTTAAGATCAAATGCATTTAATGACTGCATTTTTAATTCACCCACCCACATTTACTTTTTTTTGACATCATATTTTACATCTTTTTGTTTTGTGTAATCCATTAACTACTTTTTGTGGATTTAGATGATTTTACTACTTTAGTCTTTTAATCTCCCTACTAGTGTTATAAGTGGTTGAATCTACTATTTTTACTATATATTTGCCTTTACCAATGAGATTTTTCATTTTGTGGCCTTTTCCTTTCCTCTTAGAGAAGTCCCTTTAACATTTTTAGTGCAGCTGTTTTGTGTTGATGAATGTCTTTTAACTCTTGTGTGCTTGTGCTCAGTCATGTTTGACTCTTTACGACCCCATGGACTGTAGCCCACCAGGCTCCTCTGTTCATGGAATTTTCAAGGCAAAACTATTGGAGTGGGTTGCCATTTCCTTCTCCAAGGGATCTTCCTGACCCAGGAATTGAACTCGCAAGTTGCGCGCTTTGCAGGCTGATGCTTGACCACTGCACCACCTCTTGGAGACACTCTTGCTTTTCTGTAACACTTCTAGCTCTATCTGTCAAGCTTTTAATCCTTCAAATCTTAATGATATCTTTGCCAGACAGAATATTCTCACTTGTAGGTTTTTTCCCCTATCATCACTTTATGAATATTGTGTCACTCCTTTCCTGCTTGCAGATTTTCTGCTAAAATTTCAGCTGAGTCTTGTGGGAAGGCGTTTCCTTTTACATAATTTATTACTTTTTCCTTGCTGTTTCTGATATCTTCTGTCTTCAATTTTTACCATTTTAATTAGAATGTGTCTTGGTGTAGGCTTCTTGGGTTGATCCTGTTAATCCTGACTTTACTTCCTGGACCTGAATATCTGTTTCCTTTCCCATGTTAGGGAAATTTTCAGCTATTTTGACTTCAAGTATATTCTCTGAAATTTTATTTCTCTTTTCTCCTTTTGGGGTGTCTTTTTAAAAAACATTTTATTTCATATTAGAGTATAGTTGATTAACAATGTGTTACTTTCAGATGTACAGCAAAGTAATTTAGTTATTTATATACATGTATCTATTTTTTTTTTCAAATTCACTTCCCATTTAGGTTGTTATATATATTGAGCAGAGTTTCCTGTGCTATAAGGTAGGTCTTTGGGAACCTCTTAATATGAACGTTGGTATACTTGACATTGTCCCAGAAGTCTCTTATATGCACCTCATTTTTAAAAAATTCTTTTTTCTTTTTACATTCACCTTGGGTAATAACTCTGTCTTCTAGTTTGCAGTTTATTTTTTAAACTAATTAGTTAGGGTTAGGGTTATACTGTTGATTTCTTCTAGTATATTGTTTCAGTTATTGTATTCCTCAGCTCTCTTTGGTTATTTTTTGTATTTTTCTAACTCTTTGTGAAACTTCCTACTATGTTTTTCCATTCTTCCTCTGAGTTCTTTGAGCATTTTTATGGTTATTACCTTGAATTCGTTACCAGGTAGATTGCTTATCTCCACTTCACTTACTTTTTCTTCTGAGTTTTTATCTTGTTCCTTTATTTGGGACAATTCCTTTGTTGCCTCATTTTGACCAATTCACGTTCATTTCTATGTATATTTCCTGAACTTGGAGACATAGCCTTATGCAGAAGACATTCTATGGGGCCCAACAATACACTTCCCTCTGGTCACCAGAGCTATGTGTCCTAGAGGTGCCCTCTATTTGGGCTGCATTTGTCCTTCTGTTGAGGTGGACTGACCACCATGGACATTCTGATAGGCATGACTGACCTTTTTCCAGTTGGTTGGTGGAACTAGGTCTTGGCATGGCTGGCTGCATGACCAGAGGAATCCTGGTGCTGATCCAGTAGCAGATAGGATCGTGTCCTGAGTCGGCTGGCTGCAGAAATCTGGGTGGTCTTGGGGCTGGTACAGGCTTTCTGGTGGGCCAAGCAGGGTCCCATGGTACTGGTAATGGAGCACATGGGGTCCCAGAGTTAGTGTCAGCCTACTGATGGTGAGGTTGTGACTAGGAGGGTCCCGAGTCTGGTGTCAACTGGCTGGCTGGGGAGGCTGGTTTCTGACATGGCTAGCTGCAGGGTGATGTGTGCCCCAGAAATAGTGCTGGCCCACTGATGTGTGGAGCTGGGTCCTGGACCCTCTGGTGGGTACTATCGAGTCCTGGGATGACTAGGGGCTGCCAGAGGTCTGATGGTAGGCACCCTGCAGGTGGGTGTGACTATGACCCCACCCAAAATTGCTTGACCTGGGGCGTCCCCAAGATACTGACTGGTTAGTGGGAGGAGCTGGGTCCTAGTGCCTATATGACAGAAGGAGTGTTCCAAAATGGCATTTGCCAGCACCATTTAGGAGCTGAATAGCTGCTGCCCCTAAATGCTGCTGCCAGCATCTTTTTTCCCTGGATGAGTTCCAGTTTTCAGCTGCTTCTAGGGGAGGCTCTCCAAGATCAGCAAATGTGTTTACCCCACGCTTCTTTCAAAATGCTGCTTCTGCCCTGGATCTTGGAGTGTGTGAGAGTTTGTGTGAGTCCTTTGAGAGCAGAGACTGTGGTTTTTACAGACCTCTGACTTCTTGAAAGTATACCCCATTGGCCTTCAAATCCAAATGTTTGAGGACCTCACTTTTTGGTGCAGGACCTTCAGATTGGGTATCCTAATGTGGGGCTCAGAGGCCTCATTCTTTGGGGAAAATCCTCTTACTTGTGATTATTCTCCCATTTGTGGGTTGCCTACTTGGGGGTATTGATCTTGACTCTACCTTGTCTCTGTTCCTCCTCTCTATTTTATTGTGATTCCTTCTTTATATCTTTAGTTGTAGAAAATCTCTTCTGCTAGTCTCCAGGTTGTTTTCATTGACAACTGCTCTGTAAAGATTTGTAATTTTAGTGTGCTTATGAAAGGAGGTGGACTTCCCGGTTGACTCAGTGGTAAAGATTCTGTCTGCCAAGCAGGAGACCTAAATTTGACCCCTGGGTCGGGAAGATCCGCTGGAGAAGAAAATGGAAAAACAATCCACCATTCTTGCCTGGAAAATCCCATGGGTAGAGAAGCCTGGAGGGCTACAATCCATGGGGCCTCAAAGACTCAGACACAACTTAGCAACTAAACAGCAACAACAACCATGGGAGAAAGTGAGCTCAGGGTCTTCCTACTCTGCCATTTTTGCCACTTTCTCACTTTCTTTTTTATATTCAATGATATATACAGCAAAGAACTGATATCATAATTCTAAGTGCAGGAAAATATTAACTTTTACAATGAATGGTAATGTATCATGAGCTTTGTAATGTCAATGTATATCTATATTATCATTTTCAGTGGCTACAAAATATTTACCATAATTTATTTAGCAAAATCTCAACAACAGACAGGCAAGATTTATCTGAGTAGGAAGGACTGTTAAAAAATCTAAAATGAGATACTTATGCATATATCTTCGTGGAACTCCTTTGTTATTTTCTTAGACTAAGTTCTGGATCAAAGAGGAAGCATTTTTAAAGTGTTTGGCACATCTTGGAAAATTGTCCTCCAGAGAGTTTATATTTACTTATGCTTCCAACAGAAGTGTACAAGGGTACATATTTCTTTATACCTATTATTATTAAATGTCATCCTTCAACTTTTTATTCCTTGCCAAACAAGTGGAAAATAATAGTATGTTGCATCAATATAAAATTTTCTATTTTAATTCTAAAATTATATTATTTGTTCTTTATTTGACAACTGGCGATTGCTCTTAATAATTAAAAGCCTGCAACTCATAGTTGACTTTTGGGGGGATTTCTAGACCTACCTACACATATTTTAAATATAGAACACTTACCATTTTTAGTTCCTTAACTTCTTTCACATTCAAAATATCCCATAGATTCTTTTTGTGGAGAATATGTGTGTTTATTTAGACTACTTGCTTTGTTCATTGGGAGATAAAAGAAGATTAGATGGTAAAATAGTAATTTCATATTTTGTTTATATTTTGTCATTTATTGAGAGCTCTCTGTTTCAGGTGCTGAATTAATCTTTTCATATGAACCATCTATTTTTTCCTTATACAATCTCATGTAGCATTAATAAAGCATCCTCATTGTAAAAAAGTGTTATGGTTCTATGAGATAAAACCATAATTTGAGCCCAGGTTTGCATGGGATCCAGAATTTCAATTACCAATGACTACAATGTACTACTTTTTCTAAAGTGCCTCATGTTAACGATAATATAAATCAATTCTCTCTTGATGATGGAAAAATGAGATAATTAATGCCATCACATGCAGCAGCAGCAGTGGTACATTTGGTAGCAACATTTTATTTCCTCACCAGAAAGTTAGAATGAGAGAGGAGTGCATTGTCTGCCCTTTTTTGCTTCCTTCAGTTCCCTTTCTCGCTGCCTGCCAGATTTCTGCTTAACCCAGCCATACAGGGCACAGTGGTGTGTGTGAGAGCTGATACTCGCCTTTTCCCACGGGCGCTCATCCATCTCTGCTCTGTTTCTCTTCATCTCATCTCGGAATAACATACAGTCTGCCAGGCCTAGCTCATTACTTACCCTGGGGCCTGTATATTCTCCAGAAGTCAGAGCACTGGCCTTGGTGGTTTTGTGGTTCTTGGTCTCTACCTCTGGGAGCTGAGGGTGAGAGGCCTGTCATATTGGCAGTAATCCTACTGCCTCTCAAACCACCCTTCCTGTTATATTAGACCACAAGCCCAGTTTTCTCGGCATTCTATAGAAGGCAGTAGCATACCAGCCAGGCTGTGGTGTGGGCTTCTGGATGTATATAGATTCAGAACCCGTGAAATGGGTATATTACTGTCCACAAATAATTCTAAATATTTCTTATAATTTATCCTTTATCTTTTTTTCCTTAATGATAATAAGTTTTCTATTATATAAGTCTGGGTTTCTAGAATTCCTTGCAGAAAAATGTACATTTCCCCTCAGATTTTCCCATTTTCAAGCCTAAAACAAAATGGAAATTCTATATAGCCAGAATTCTATTGATTTAAGCAAACAAGAGGGACTTTGTTCTTTTGCTCATTTAACAAATCTTCAGGGAGAACTGAGTGTATGCTAGGCACAACTCAAGGCATAGAGGGATGAACTAAACAGACCAGATCCCCATTCATAGGATGGCATTGGAGTTGTTGTTCAGTCACCCGGTCATATCCAACTCTTTGTGACCCCACGGACTGCAGCATGCCAGGCCTCCCTGTCCTTCACCATCTCCCAGAGTTTGCCCAAGTTCGTGTTTATTACATCAGTGATGCCGTCCAGCCATCTCATCCTCTGACACCCTTTTTTTCTGCCCTCAATCTTTCCCAGCGTCAGGGACTTTTCCAGGAAGTCATCTGTTCACATCAGATGACCAAAATACTGGAGCTTCAGCTTCAGCATCAGTCCTTCCAGTGAATATTCAGGGTTTATCTCCCTTAAGATCGACTGGTTTGATCTCTGTGCTGTTCAAGGGACTTTCAGGAGTCTTCTCCAGCACCATAGTTCGAAGGCATCAGTTCTTTGGCGTTCTGCCTTCTTTGTGGTCCAGCCCTTACAACCGTACATGACCACTGGGAAGACCATAGCCTTGACTATATGGACCTTTGTCAGCAGAGTGATGTCTCTGCTTTTCAACACACTGTCTAGTTTGTCATCGCTTTCCTGCCAAGAAGCAATTGTCTTCTGATTTCATGGCTGCAGTCACTGTCCAGTGATTTTGGAGCCCAAGAAGAAGAAATCTGTCACTACTTCCACCTTTCCCCCTTCTATTTACCATTCAGTAATGGGGCCAGACGCCATGATTTTAAATATAGAACACTTACCTTTTTTAATATTTAGTATATTTTAATATTTAATATAGAACACGTATCTTTTAAATATTTAGTCTTAAACTGGCATTGGGGTCAGTTTAGTTGATCAGTCATGTCCGATTCTTTGCGACCCCATGGACTGTGGCACACCAGTCCTCCCTGTCTATCACCAACACCCGGAGTCTACCCAAACTCATGTCCATTGAGTTGGCGATGCCATCCAACTGTCTCATCCTGTCATCCCCTTTTCCTCCTGCCCCCAATCCCTCCCAGCATCAGGGTCTTTCCCAATGAGTCAGCTCTTCACATGAGGTGGCCAAAATATTGGAGTTTCAGCTTCAACATCAGTCCTTCCAATGAACATCCAGGACTGATCTCCTTTAGGATGGACTGGTTGATTTCCTTGCAGTCCAAAGGACTCTCAAGAGTATTCTCCAAAACCACAATTCAAAAGCATCAATTCTTCAGTGCTCAGCTTTATTTATAGTCCAACTCTCACATCCATACATGACTACTGGAAAAACCATAGCCTTGACTAGACACACCTTTGTTGGCAAAGTAATGTCTCTGCTTTGTAAAACGCTGTCTAGGTTGGTAATACCTTTCCTTCCAAGGAGTAAGCATGGCATTGGGGTGAAAGTGAAAGTGAAGTCACTCAGTCATGTCTGACTCTTTGCGACCCCATGGACTGTAGCCTATCAGGCTCCTCCGTCCATGGGATTTTCTAGGCAAGAGTGCTGGAGTAGGGTGCCATTGCCTTCTCCAGGGGATCTTCCCGACCCAGGAATCGAACCCTGGTCTCCCGCATTGCAGGCAGATGCTTTACCGTCTGAGCCACCAGGGAAGCCCCATGGCCTGGGGTGAGTGAGTGAAGTTGCTCAGTCATGTCCAACTCTTTGCAACTCCATGGACTGCAGCCTCCCAGGCTCCTCCGTCCATGGGATTCTCCAGGCAAGCATACTGGAGTGGGGTGCCATTGCCTTCTCCAGGGGATCTTCCTGATCCAAGGATGGAAACTGCGTCTTTTATGTCTCCTGCATTGGAGTAGGGAGGCAGAAATAATCAAGTAACCAAATAAATGAAATTAGTGGTCGATGCTATGAAATAAGGGCTTCCCAGGTGGCACTAGTGGTTAAGAACCCACCTGCCAGTGCAGGAGACTTAAAAGATGCAGTTTCCATCCTTGGATCGGGAAGATCCCCTGGAGAAGGCAATGGCTACCCTCTCCAGCATTCTTGCCTGAAGAATTCTGTGGACAAGGTGCCTGGCAGGCTACAGCCTATTGGCCAGACATGACTGAATTGACTTAGCATTCATGTATGCTATGTAATAAATGGAAACAGAAATGTTGTAATGGAAAGTGAAGGGTTACAGTGTTGGGAAAGGGCTACTTACAAGTGAATGTCAGTGAGAATGCGAACTGAGACTGTGAACATCTGAACTGAAACTGAGTGACTAGGAGGGGCCAGATATGCAGAGATCTGAAGGCAAAGCCCCCACGGAGGGAAAGATTTTGGCTTATTCTAGAAGTATAAGGTGGAAAAAGCATAGGCAGTGAGGAATTAAAGGAGAAGTCATAGAAAAGGGCAGGGTCATATCATGTGGTACCTAATTGGCCATTTAGATTTTATTCAAAATTCAGTAGGAGGCTACCAAAAAATTTGATGTGGAAGTTTGAAAAAAAAAAAATCTGTTTCACATTTAAAAGCGTTATTATGATTTTTGTGTAGATTATAGAGCTGCACAAGTAACAGAGAAACAACCAGCTGGGAGACTTTTGCAGTCATCAAAGCTGGAAACAACGAATAAGACCAGGGTGAATATAGTATAAAGAAATAGAAGTAAACAGATGTGGAATATATGTTTCATGTGGATCCAAAGCATTTGTTGGTGAATTGGATGGCAGTAGTGATAATGGAGTTAAGGGATAGAAGAATTAAGGATGACTCTGTATTTTTCACCTGAATAATTGGGTATAGTGGTGATGTTTACTGAGGTGAAGAAGATTCAGGAAAGAATAATTGTCACGTAGCAGAAGTTCAGGCCTATGTTAGGCAGAATTGCAATTGATATGCCATTTGGATGTCCGGATAAGAATGTCCAGGTAGTTGTGATAAGTGAGACTTAGAGTAAGGGAATCATCTTTTAATTAATTAAACCTTTAAAGTAGAGGGCCTCAAGTTAAAAATATAGCTTTAAATGAGGAAAAAAATCTCAGTCTAATATCTCTATTTCTGTCAAAGATGACATTTTTCTCATTATCCAATGGTGATCATATATTTAAAATACTTCATTAAAAACAAATAAAAAAGAAAAGTGAGGTGGGGATCAAATGAAACAAAGAGAATGGGCTTTGGAGACAAAGTTTGGGGGCTTTTGTGAGTTTTCACTAAGAAAATGTGTATAAAAATCCTTTATATCTTATAGAATACCATCTTCAATTATTTTTTCATATCAGAAATTTATGAAATGAAGTACTTGGGTATAAATATCACCAATGTTAATGACTTAGATGTCTGGATCACATAGGACTTATTTTTGTAGTCTGAAATCCTTTCATTGCTAATCAAAATGTCTAGAATTAAAAGAACTGAATTTATCATGTTTGAATTAATGTGCTATTCTATCTCTTTGGATTGTTTTGCTCACCTTTTTCAAATTGGAGAAACAAAGATGCACAAATGTGAATTAGTGACAAGCATGTTTAGTCTACTCTGAAGTATGCACCCTTACACTCTTTTCTGAATCAATGCACTGAATATTCAAAAGCTCAACCAGCTTTTGAATAAGTCTGAAAATACTGACACTCTGCACCCTATGAAGCATGGCAGTTCACACATCAGCTCAGCTTCTTTGAAGTTTTCAATAGAAACCAGAGAAAGCAAAACATCACGTTCCATATTTGTTGTTTATTTCCAAGTAATGAAACACTTGGGAATATATACATATATACAAACACATTTATACATATGCTGCCTTGAGTTTATGCTGACAACTTATGTGGGAAAATTATAAAAATATACATCATCTGTGTGAAGAATGTACATTGGTACTTGGGCAACAGGCAGCCAGACAGAGTGGGCCAGATGAACCAGTGTCTTGCATCGACTGCTTTGAGGGTATTTCATTTCCACTCTCTGCTGTTGGTCTCAACAGTCTCTTAAAAGTTAATGCCCTTTTTCATAGCTGGCAGAGAAACTGCTGGTATCATAAACAGTAATTTTAAAAAACTCATTATGATATACACCAAGTTAAGTCAAGTATTTGTCGCTCAGTTATGTCTGACTCTTCACGACCCCCTAGACTGTAGCCTGCCAGGCTCTTCTGTCTGTGGAACACTCCAGTCTAGAATACTAGAGTGGGTTGTCATTTCCTTCCCTAGGGGATCTTTCCAACCCAGGGATCAGGTTCCTGGGTTCCTGGCTTCCTGCATTGCAGGCTGATTTTTTACAATCTGAGCCACCAGGAAAGCCCATAATATACACCAAGAAAGTCAATTTTAGGTTTTTAGTCCTGTGCCTAAGGAACAAAGAGAGCTTTCAACAAAACAAAGTCTTAAGTACAAATAAACAATTATCTTTAATTTATAGATTCTCTGAGAGTGTGTTAAGTGTGAAACACTTCACATATATTTTGGTGAGAAAATGTTCCTTTCCATGGTCTCCTGCTGCCCTACTTCCCATCACAGAGGCAACTTTGCTGTCATCAAACTGAAGAGAAAGTTAATTTTGTCACTACTGGTTTAACTGGCTCTGGGTGTGAAGACTATCTTCTAATTCTATCACAATTGTTCTCTTTTAGCCGTAGGCGGCGGAGAAGGCAATGGCACCCCACTCCAGTACTCTTGCCTGGAAAATCCCATGGACGGAGGAGCCTGGTAGGCTGCAGTCCATGGGATCGCTAAGAGTTGGCACGACTGAGCACTTCACTTTCACTTTTCACTTTCATGCATTGGAGAAGAAAATGGCAACCCACTCCAGTGTTCTTGCCTGGAGAATCCCAGGGACGAGGGAGCCTGGTGGGCTGCTGTCTATGAGGTCACACAGAGTCGGACACAACTGAAGTGACTTAGCAACAGCAGCAGCAGCAGCCATAGGTGGAAGAGGGCTTATGAAGAGATCAAATAGAATTAATAAGTTTTCTGCAATTATTCTGGATTCCAGAAGGAAATAAAGAGGAAAGTTATACTTTTATGGAGTGTCCCATTTACTAATCAAAGAAGGAATAAGACTTATATCACTATTTTGCAACCTCTAGCAAATTAGCAATCTAAGTAAAGATCACCAGTGACCTGTAACATCATTAAAAGAGAGAGAGAGAAAAAAAAACAACACAAAACTTTACATTGCANGATGTGGAATATATGTTTCATGTGGATCCAAAAGCATTTGTTGGTGAATTGGATGGCAGTAGTGATAATGGAGTTAAGGGATAGAAGAATTAAGGATGACTCTGTATTTTTCACCTGAATAATTGGGTATAGTGGTGATGTTTACTGAGGTGAAGAAGATTCAGGAAAGAATAATTGTCACGTAGCAGAAGTTCAGGCCTATGTTAGGCAGAATTGCAATTGATATGCCATTTGGATGTCCGGATAAGAATGTCCAGGTAGTTGTGATAAGTGAGACTTAGAGTAAGGGAATCATCTTTTAATTAATTAAACCTTTAAAGTAGAGGGCCTCAAGTTAAAAATATAGCTTTAAATGAGGAAAAAAATCTCAGTCTAATATCTCTATTTCTGTCAAAGATGACATTTTTCTCATTATCCAATGGTGATCATATATTTAAAATACTTCATTAAAAACAAATAAAAAAGAAAAGTGAGGTGGGGATCAAATGAAACAAAGAGAATGGGCTTTGGAGACAAAGTTTGGGGGCTTTTGTGAGTTTTCACTAAGAAAATGTGTATAAAAATCCTTTATATCTTATAGAATACCATCTTCAATTATTTTTTCATATCAGAAATTTATGAAATGAAGTACTTGGGTATAAATATCACCAATGTTAATGACTTAGATGTCTGGATCACATAGGACTTATTTTTGTAGTCTGAAATCCTTTCATTGCTAATCAAAATGTCTAGAATTAAAAGAACTGAATTTATCATGTTTGAATTAATGTGCTATTCTATCTCTTTGGATTGTTTTGCTCACCTTTTTCAAATTGGAGAAACAAAGATGCACAAATGTGAATTAGTGACAAGCATGTTTAGTCTACTCTGAAGTATGCACCCTTACACTCTTTTCTGAATCAATGCACTGAATATTCAAAAGCTCAACCAGCTTTTGAATAAGTCTGAAAATACTGACACTCTGCACCCTATGAAGCATGGCAGTTCACACATCAGCTCAGCTTCTTTGAAGTTTTCAATAGAAACCAGAGAAAGCAAAACATCACGTTCCATACTTTGTTGTTTATTTCCAAGTAATGAAACACTTGGGAATATATACATATATACAAACACATTTATACATATGCTGCCTTGAGTTTATGCTGACAACTTATGTGGGAAAATTATAAAAATATACATCATCTGTGTGAAGAATGTACATTGGTACTTGGGCAACAGGCAGCCAGACAGAGTGGGCCAGATGAACCAGTGTCTTGCATCGACTGCTTTGAGGGTATTTCATTTCCACTCTCTGCTGTTGGTCTCAACAGTCTCTTAAAAGTTAATGCCCTTTTTCATAGCTGGCAGAGAAACTGCTGGTATCATAAACAGTAATTTTAAAAAACTCATTATGATATACACCAAGTTAAGTCAAGTATTTGTCGCTCAGTTATGTCTGACTCTTCACGACCCCCTAGACTGTAGCCTGCCAGGCTCTTCTGTCTGTGGAACACTCCAGTCTAGAATACTAGAGTGGGTTGTCATTTCCTTCCCTAGGGGATCTTTCCAACCCAGGGATCAGGTTCCTGGGTTCCTGGCTTCCTGCATTGCAGGCTGATTTTTTACAATCTGAGCCACCAGGAAAGCCCATAATATACACCAAGAAAGTCAATTTTAGGTTTTTAGTCCTGTGCCTAAGGAACAAAGAGAGCTTTCAACAAAACAAAGTCTTAAGTACAAATAAACAATTATCTTTAATTTATAGATTCTCTGAGAGTGTGTTAAGTGTGAAACACTTCACATATATTTTGGTGAGAAAATGTTCCTTTCCATGGTCTCCTGCTGCCCTACTTCCCATCACAGAGGCAACTTTGCTGTCATCAAACTGAAGAGAAAGTTAATTTTGTCACTACTGGTTTAACTGGCTCTGGGTGTGAAGACTATCTTCTAATTCTATCACAATTGTTCTCTTTTAGCCGTAGGCGGCGGAGAAGGCAATGGCACCCCACTCCAGTACTCTTGCCTGGAAAATCCCATGGACGGAGGAGCCTGGTAGGCTGCAGTCCATGGGATCGCTAAGAGTTGGCACGACTGAGCAGCTTCACTTTCACTTTTCACTTTCATGCATTGGAGAAGAAAATGGCAACCCACTCCAGTGTTCTTGCCTGGAGAATCCCAGGGACGAGGGAGCCTGGTGGGCTGCTGTCTATGAGGTCACACAGAGTCGGACACAACTGAAGTGACTTAGCAACAGCAGCAGCAGCAGCCATAGGTGGAAGAGGGCTTATGAAGAGATCAAATAGAATTAATAAGTTTTCTGCAATTATTCTGGATTCCAGAAGGAAATAAAGAGGAAAGTTATACTTTTATGGAGTGTCCCATTTACTAATCAAAGAAGGAATAAGACTTATATCACTATTTTGCAACCTCTAGCAAATTAGCAATCTAAGTAAAGATCACCAGTGACCTGTAACATCATTAAAAGAGAGAGAGAGAAAAAAAAACAACACAAAACTTTACATTGCAATACCTCTAAGGTATTTTCCAAAAAATTAAGCTTGAATCTGCTTATATCTCAACATCTAAATAGGGAAAGAGTACATGGAGCAGAGGAACATGTTAAATGATACCATGGGACTGCAATTAGCAGACTCCAAACTGTGAAAACTATATGGAAAAAACCTCTACTCTCTTCAATAAATAAATTGAAAGGAAAATATTGGAAAATTTATAGATCTAAAGGAATTTAAATTGTGACAGATAGACCTAATTTGGATTATGATTTAAGCAAGTTGTAAAAAAAAAAAAAAGCATGCAAATGTGGAAAATTTGAATACTCTCTAG
This sequence comes from Aepyceros melampus, assembly GCA_006408695.1. Taxonomy (NCBI): domain Eukaryota; kingdom Metazoa; phylum Chordata; class Mammalia; order Artiodactyla; family Bovidae; genus Aepyceros; species Aepyceros melampus. The sequence continues at coordinate 35,688 of SJXQ01010817.1, read as the reverse complement.
AGTTTTTTCTTAACTGAAATACAGTTGATTTACAAAATATTAGTTTTAGTTGTACAGTATAGTAAATATTTTCATAGATTATACTCCACTTAAAGTTATTATAAAATATTGGGTATATATCTTGTTCTATATATTATATCATTCTAGCTTATTTATTTTTTACATAATAGTTAGACCTCTTAATCTCCTTTCCTTATTCTGTCCCTTCTCTCTTTCTGCTCCCCACTGGTAAGTACTAGTTCTTTATGTCTGTAAATCTGTTTTCACTGTTCTGCTCATTTATTTTACTTTAAATATAGTAATACAGATGATAATATACAATATTTCTCTTTGTCTGACTTACTTCACTAACCATAATACCCTCCAGGTTCATCCCTGTTGTTCCAAGTAACAAAATTTCAATTTTATGGATGAGTAATATTTTATTGTACATACATACCACTTCTTCTTTATCCATTTGTCTATTGATGGATACTTGGATTGCTTCCATGTTTTAACTGTTGTACAGTGCTGCTATGAACATTGCAATGCATGCATCTTTTCAAATTAGGATTTTCCCACCTTCCAGATATATAGCCAGAAGTGGAGTTGCTAGATTCATGGGGTCACAAAGAGTCAGACATGACTTAGTAACTGAACTGAACTGATAATAGTTCCATTTTTAGATTTTGAGGAAAAACTTCATAACATTTTTCACAGTGATTGCACCAGTTTACATTCCTGCCAACAGGGTTCCCTTTGCTCCATATCCTCACCAGTATTTATTATTTGTAAACTTTATCATGCTATCCACTCTGATAGATTGAGACAATATCTCATTATGGTTTTGATACGACACATCCGAGGTCAGGGGTGACGGCTGAGAGTACCAGGCTGTGACAGCACAGGAGCAGCCGAGAGGAGCCACCTCTGCCTGAGGCCAGGGGCAGCGGCTGGGAGGAGCGACCCCATGTCCAAGGAGTGGTGGCTGCGTGGGCCTGGAGGGCCTAGAGGAGCTATTCCAAATTCAAGGTCGGCAGGGGTGGTGGTGAGGAGATACCCCTCATCCAAGGTAAGGAGCAGTGGCTATGCTTTGCTGGAGCAGCCGTGAAGAGATACCCCAAGTCCAAGGTAAGAGAAACCCAAGTAAGACCGTAGGTGTTGCGAGAGGTCAGACACACTGAAACCATAATCACAGAAAACTGGTCAATCTAATCACACTAGGACCACAGCCTTGTCTAACTCAGTGAAACTCAGCCATGCCCTGTGGGGCCACTCNTAAACATGGCGACCGCGGCGCCCATTTGCACACGCTACACAAATGCATCGCATTCCCGGTTGTTTGCAGAAAATTTACAGCTGAGTAATAAAAGTTTACGATCGACTCACAAGTTGGATTGGCCACAAGAAGTCATGTGGATTCCATCCATGAACGTGAACTTTTTATTGTGGTTTGTCCGTTCGGAGCGCTCCGCAGAACAGTCCTCCCTGTAAGAGCCTAACCATTGCCAGGGAAACCTGCGCTGGGCGCTCCCTTCATTACTAGTATTTTTTTTTATTAATCTGATTAATAATTATTTTCTCCCCTCATTTAATTTTTTTCCTCCCGGCTGGAGTTGCCGGAAGCTGGGAGCACCTGGGGAGGGGGGCGGGGGGATCACAAGTTGGATTGGCCACAAGAAGTCATGTGGATTCCATCCATGAACGTGAACTTTTTATTGTGGTTTGTCCGTTCGGAGCGCTCCGCAGAACAGTCCTCCCTGTAAGAGCCTAACCATTGCCAGGGAAACCTGCGCTGGGCGCTCCCTTCATTACTAGTATTTTTTTTTATTAATCTGATTAATAATTATTTTCTCCCCTCATTTAATTTTTTTCCTCCCGGCTGGAGTTGCCGGAAGCTGGGAGCACCTGGGGAGGGGGGCGGGGGGAGAGGCTGGAGTAGAGGGCACCCCTCTCTCCCTTCCCGACCCTCTAGCCCCCCAAGGGGCAGGAGGAATGCGGGAGCAGGAGTTGAGATAGGGAGCTGCAGATGCTTCCGCCCCTCCCCTCTCCTAAGCTCTCCCTCCTGCCCCCTTCTTGCATCTCTCCTTAATTTTATTTGGCTTTTTTAATTATTGGGACTATTTTTTATTTTAAAATTTCTATAAAGTATATATATATACACATATATATGTGGAGCTGAGACAGGCTCGGCAGCGGCACAGAATGAGCAAAGACGAGAAAGAGAGAGTGGGAGAGAGAGGCAGAGAGAGAGGGAGAGGGAGAGTGACAGCAGCGCCCGGTAAGTGTTTCCTTATTGGTTCAAATATGTAACTAATGGTCCGTAGCTGGGTGGCGGTTTCAAGATAAGGACAGCAGCGGCTTGTCTTGGTTAGAAAGGAGAGGGGGCGAGAGGGTGGGCGCGTG
>SJXQ01010817.1:0-30995 GCA_006408695.1 Aepyceros melampus | reverse complement strand
CCCTGGGATTTCTTTGGAAGGAATGATGCTAAAGCTGAAACTCCAGTACTTTGGCTACCTCATGGGAAGAGTTGACTCACTGGAAAAGACTCTGATGCTGGGAGGGATTGGGGACAGGAGGAGAAGGGGACAGAGGATGAGATGGCTGGATGGCGTCACTGACTTGATGGATGTGAGTCTGAGTGAACTCTGGGTGTTGGTGATGGACAGGGAGGCCTGGCGTGCTGCGATTCATGGGGTCGCAAAGAGTCGGACACAACTCAGCAACTGAACTGAACTGAATTGAACTCTCATATTTGAAGAAACAAGACTCAGTGAAGTTATCCCAAATCTTACACTGAGGTGTTGGTATAATTATGTCATTCCCCAGTACATGTTATTAGGAGCCTATATATGTAATTAATAAAGTTTCACGCACACCATCTCCTTTGATTTCTATAACAAGCCCTTGAAATGGGTTGGACTTGGACAAGCATTAGTGAGTTAGTCACTCAGTCGTGTCTGGCTCTTTGCAATCCCCATGGACTGTAGCCCGCCAGGCTCCTCTGTCTGTGGGATTCTCCAGGCAAGAATATTGGAGTGGATAGCCATTCCCTTCTCCAGAGGATCTTCCTGACCCAGGGATCGAAGCCAGGTCTCCTGCATTGCAAGAGATTCTTTACCACTGAGCCACCTGGGAAGTCCAGGTTACACAAGCCTTGTTAGCCTTAATTTAGATAAGAAAACAGATTCAGAGACAACAGACAATTTCTCTCCTGTCGGACAATCAGCAAGTGATGGCACAGGGCTTGGACCTGTGCCTTCTGATCTAATATCAGTGGTCTCTCCAACCATACCTCGGGTCACATCCACACATTCATCGAGACACACATAGACGGGCATGCATACCAAGGTTCCGGTCAATCAAAAACGAACAATGAATTCAGCCAAATAACTGTTCTAATGGATATTTTTTTTAATATTAAAAAATATCTTAATATTTCAAAATATTACTGTTTATAATTATTTGTACTTTTATTTTCTGCCAAAACATTAGTTTAGAAACCATCTAACTTCTGCAGATCTAACTGTGATAAAATATTTTCCATTATCTTGAGAATTGATAGCATATAAACAGCTTTTACTGTGTCTCTTTTGGTTTTGATACCTAATGAAATGTGAAAAAGCAAGATGACACATAAAAGAAAAGCAAAAGATAACTAATTCAGGGATTAGCTTGGGAAAATTTCCAAAATTAGATCATGTAATTAGTTCACAGTTTAGAAGACTTTGGTGGAATTAGATTTATGCAAACAAATTCAATTCAAGTAGTTTAGGAAGACTGAATGATTTTGTAGGTGAATTCTGCTTAAAGTTGAGGATTACATAAATCTTAGTCCTCATATTCTCTATATATCAACTGGTTTTAACAATCAAGAAGACCCAAGAACAGACATTAAATTATTCACTGGAAAAGCTGATGGTGGGCATGAAAATGGTGGAAGGCAGGCCATAACAAGACCAAATCACAGCCACTCCTAAAGACATAAACAATCGTGGAAGGCAAAGTAGTCAAGGTAGGTAAGCTCCAAACTTGATTGCTTTGGTTTTCACATCTTTCTGCCACACGGTACAGGGCTGAAACAAGTAAAAGGATCCAGGGGATCACTGGTTTTTAAGTTGTATTTCTTTATTGTTTCAGGAAATCTAACTCAAAGAACAGTCAGAGGTGGGGTCTCTATCCTTGCAGGGGTAGGGAAGGGGACACAGAAGCCCAGGGCGCTGCCAGACCCTGCACATGACAAGCGCCATGGGCCTTTCACAGGGCTGGTAGTAAAGAACCCGCCTGCCAATGCCAGCAATGTAAGAGTCGCGGGTTTGATCCCTGGGTCGGGAAGATCCCCTGGAGGAGGGCATGACAACCCACTCCAGCACTGTTGGCTGCAGTATCCCATGGACAGAGGGGCCTGGAGGGCTAGGGTCCATAGGGTCACAAAGAGTTGGACACAACTGAAGCGCCTTCGCACACGGCACACTAGCTGCATTTAACCGTATGTTCAAATCTCGAATATGGTAATCTGATCAGAACTTCAGACATTAACCCACCAGAATTCCTCCTTAGGTTATGAATATTCAGATCTAAGATGCAACTATGTAGATGACTAACCAGTATAAACAAACCACCCAACGGAGTAAGTCAACTCATCAAATGTTAAGAAGAAAATGTTTACTTTTTTTTTTTTTTTTTTTTACCGAATTGACTGGTTGTCTGTCTATATGACAAAATAAAATGATTATTTCATTGTGCAAATATTTCTTGGACGGTTTCCCCCCTGTTTACGCAACCAGCTATTTTCAGACGGTACATGTACACACTGTCAGAGTGTAGAGGAAGAGACAGGTCAGGGAAGTTTTGAATTTGGCATTTAGCCAGAACACTTTGAATTCAGTCTGGATTCAGGCTCAGCTGTGAAGCGTGTGCCTTGGTGTAGGGCAGTAACAGTTTTAGGTTGAAAAAAACATCGTGATATGTAACAGCTGCCACTCCCAGCGCTTCCATGAAAACAGTGGGCCGGCCTGCCAGTTCACATCATGTGTGAGAACTGTGTGTAAACATTCTGAGACAGGCCATGTTTTTAAACTTTGCAATGAGTCGGGTGAAGGTTTCGAGGATCAAATATTTGTGAAACAAAACCCACAAACCTGGTGAAATGTGAGACTGGATGCGAGACTGTCGCTTTTAATATTTCAGTTCTGAGTTAAGACTTCATAGAGAGTTTTCATTTATTCCTTGCTGTTTTAATACAGATTCAGATCAGTTCTGGTTTGAGAAAAGATGATGTTCTGCAATGCTTTTCTATTTGCATGAAACTCCGTGGTAATGAAGCTGAACTGGAGAGAAACAGAGGTTGCATGAAGCAGGCGGGCTCCAAGGTTTTGAGAGGATGAAATGCTAAGAGCTGCCTGTATTTAGTGTGTTATTTAGTTGTATTTAAAAAAAAATTAAAAGTTATAAACTGTTTTCCAAACATATGTGCATATATATTTAAATTAATCAAAAACTTCAAGTTTTGCCTATTTCTCCACATACGACCACTTCTCTGACATTTTGCATGCTTTGCTCTGATGCCAGGAGAGGTTTTGTCTCAAGATGATTTGCACACAGGTTTTCCACCCATCCTTGGACCAGAGCATTTCTGTGACCCTGGAGTAGTTTCCATGAAGTTCCTGGAAGGGATCCTCAATCAATAGACACCAAAGAAGCTACCTAACCAGGGACAAACTATTTTTCTTATCAGATTTTATTGCTGATTCCTTATTCCATAATTAATAAATAATTTCTAATTATCATAGAAAATATTGCTCAGCAAGAATAAAATAATAACAAAATAAAAATTCTTTCTTCTAAATCAGTGGTCCTCAACCTTTTTGTCATCAGGGACTGGTTTTGTGGAAGACAATTTTTCCATGCACTGGAGCGGGAAGGATGGTTTTGAGATGATTCAAGTGCATCACATCTATTATGCATTTTATTTATTTTATTATTACATCAGCTCCATCTCAGATCATCAAGCATTAGATCCCAGAGGTTGGGGACCCCTGTTCTAAATCTTCCACATTAGAGATAACATTGCTGTATCTTTGCGCATGTACGATTATTTACACAAAATAAATTCCCAGAAATTATGGGCCAAAGGCAAACAAAATTCCGTATCTCTTGATTATCTACTATTATTGAAAGACATAGTAGAAATCTTCTATCCATTAACAGTATTATCATTAGCATTTGAGAAAGCTTTTTCCTTGCTTTGTTAACAGTGGCTTGTATCATTAAGACGTATTTTTCAATTTTATGGGCAAAAAATACTTTTCCTTTTCTTGGACACTCTTCTACACTGTACAGGGTTTGTCTTTCAAAGGTTATAACCAACAGGCTATAAAAAAAAAAAGCAAGAGAATTCCAGAAACCCATCTATTTCTGCTTGTCCTCTATGCTGTTAGATGTTTCCTTTACGTGTTAGTCCCTCTGCCACCACCAGATAGAAAAAAATGTATTCCATTTCACACGAAACCCTGTTCTAGAACCTTCTAGTGTATTCTTGTGCATTCTTCTACAGGACACTGTTGCCAGGGCCTGAGCTTTCCTCCCTTAGTGTATTCTGTGTTTTAAAATACACCTTTTTTCCCCTCTGCACTGAGGTGAATCCAATACAATAATTTCAGTCAGGACTTAACAACTGATTGCATTCTCCCAGGATACATACATGTTTTTTAAAGGCTATAACCAATAGGCTATTAAAAAAAAAAAAAAAGAAAGAGAGTTCCAGAAAACCATCTACTTCTGCTTTATCGACTATGCCAAAGCCTTTGACTGTGTGGATCACAATAAACTGTGGAAAATTCTGAAAGAGATGGGAATACCAGGCCACCTGACCTGCCTCCTGTGAAATCTGTATGCAGGTCAAGAAGCAACAGTTAGAATTGGATGTGGAACAATAGACTGGTTCCAAATGGGGAAAGGAGTACATGAAGTATATTGTCACCCTCCTTATTTAACTTACAGGCAAAGTACATCATGAGAAATGCCAGGTTGGAGCTGGAATCAAGATTGCCAGGAGAAATATCAATAACCTCAGATATGCAGATTATACCACCGTTATGGCAGAAAGTGAAGAAGAATTAAAGAGCCTCTTGATGAAAGTGAAAGAGGAGAGTGAAAAAGCCGGCTTAAAACTCAACATTCAGAAAACTAAGATCATGGTATCCGGTCTCATCACTTCATGGCAAATAGATGGGGAAACAGTGACTGACTTCATTTCTTGGGCTCCAAAATCACAGAAGATGGTGACTTCAGCCATGAAATTCAAAGAAGATTCCTCCTTAGAAGAAAAGCCATCACCAACCTAGACAGCATATTAAAAAGCAGAGACATCACTTTGCCAACAAAGGTCCGTCTAGTCAAGGCTATGGTTTTTCCAATAGTCATGTATGAATGTGAGAGTGGACTATAAAGAAAGCTGAACGCCGAAGAATTGATGCTTTTGAACTGTGGTGTTGGAGAAGAATCTGGAGAGTCCCTTGGACTGCAAGGAGATCCAACCAGTCCATTCTGAAGGAAATCAGCCCTGGGATTTCTTTGGAAGGAATGATGCTAAAGCTGAAACTCCAGTACTTTGGCTACCTCATGGGAAGAGTTGACTCACTGGAAAAGACTCTGATGCTGGGAGGGATTGGGGACAGGAGGAGAAGGGGACAGAGGATGAGATGGCTGGATGGCATCACCGACTCAATGGATATGAGTTTGAACAAGCTCCAGGAGTTGGTGATGGACAGGGAGGCCTGGTGTGCTGTAGTCCATGGGGTCCCAAAGAGTCAGACCCGACTGAGCCACTGAACTGAGCTGATGACAGATAGGAATTTTAAGAAATTAAGTAGACTTGTGAGGAGTGTATTTTTAGTAAGGGAGCTCTGACTTGGAGCCCCTGAACTGACTGCAGGCAGACCGTGGCCTTCTGTGGTGGTTGCACAGACAGTCTCTCCTGTTTCTGGTCAAGGTGTGACTCAGATGCTAATCTGAGTCTCAGCCGAGTGGTGACTGTGGGAGGCCCCCTTGCGGGGTCTCCTCAGAGCCTCCAGCAGCTTGAAGGATGGGCCTTAGTGGGTTTGAGCCACATACCACCAAGAGGGGTAATGATTCTGTATCTATTTATGTACAAATTAATGAAATTTGTGTGTGTTTAATTTTTTTGATCAAAGTCATGCAACAATCATTGTGAAACATTTCCTGAATATTCACACTGCTTTCCTGAGTTTTATACAAAATGCCCTTCTGAAATACTTTTAAGCAATGCATTCCCCCCTCCCGCCAGGGGCAATCTGAAACACTTTTGTGACCCTTTCACTAAATTTTTCTTTAAAACCTAGATACAGTTCCTTTAAACTTAGATATAGTCAGGTGCCTATGCCTTCAGAAAAGAAAATAAGTGACTATGAAATAACGCTGAGCTGATACAATTCCCTGTCTTTGCATCAGATGAAAGATTGTTAACAATTTCTCTGTGAACAGTGCTTGTCTTCATTTTCAATGATGAAACTGATTTTAAAGACACCCTGGTTGTAAGCTAAGCTAAGCATATGTAATGCTTAGATCATAACAATAGTTACATAAATAGACCATGGTCAATTATTATTTGGATTTCCAGTAACTAAGAATCAAGTAATCAGATTTTTTTTTTTTTTTTTGGTATGGGAACTAGGAAACCATGTTCTGTATCTTACTCTAAACGTGAAGTAAACAGATGAGCATCCACAATTAACAACTAATTTTCAGTCTGTCACGCCAGTGTCTAGGGGAGTCTTCTCTGTGTGGAAAGGGAAGTTGGAGACTCACACTGGGCTCTCTGTCCCCTCCCCTGGAGCTGCAGCGAGGCTGTGAAGGCCGAGACAAGACTTCTCAGCCTCCTTTACAGCCTCTGAAGATAACTGAGGAGAGCCAGGTCCGGTATGTCTCAAATTCATCACGAAGTTTCAAAAATAACACACACAACCTTACTCTTTTTATATATTACGACTTACAAATAAATACCAGGTGAGGGCTAATGTTTTTTACAAAAGAAAAAAAAAAAAAGTACACTTTTAAACCTAACAGCTGAGGCACAAACATGCAAGATGGTTACTGAGCCAGCAGCTGGCGCAAGCAGGGTCTCGACCCTCTGCTCCGGCACCCGGTGTTCACAGGAGGACAGAACGGAAGATGAGTAAGGGTTGGAAAGATGGCCGTTCCTGGCAGCGCGGTCTTAAGGCCATTAATGCGTCTGCATTTCAGCTCCACTGTGCCCATACATTATTCTATCTATTAAAATACATACAGATTCCCTATAATTAAAGATGACTTAGAGTCTAAGCCATAACTAGATGTAATTTCATGCAAACACATTTAGGGTGAATTCACTTTAAAGTAGAATTCAGCTAGTCTAATGAAAACATTATCTACTGGGCACTGGAAAAAAAAAAAAAAGACATTCTATATGGTCAATGCAATATAAACCCCGACAACCTTCTTTTGCATTCATACTCAAATCGTCTGTACTGAAGGAATATCTACAGAGCACTGCCTAAAAGAAAATGTTGGCCAGTTCTTTGTTTTCCAATAAAAGATTTATTTCCAAGACGGAAACGTTGTCCTTAATTTTCTTCATCAGTGGGAATAGCCGGGCAGCCCGCCCTCATTTTTCAATCATGTTTTATTTCACGTTTGTACCGACTTGACACCACAGTTACATTTGCAACTCCTGAAAGCAAAGATGAAACTTTGTTCCTGCTTTTGTGTTGAGCTGTACAATCTATTTCTCTCCTGGCAACAGATTTTAAATCTCTCTTCCTCCCCCTCCCTTTTCTTCCTTTTCATGGGAACTGTTCGGTGAGCGCCGACAAAGCGCTGTGTGTGTGTTTTTTTCCCCCTTTGCCTGGTTTCTGTGTCGGTGTGTGCAGGCACGCATTCATTAACGTAATTCCTCAACAGCCAACAAGAGCGCATCATAAACCCGGGAGAAAAAAGCCTCATAAATATTTAGATGCTCCTTCTACCTTCCAAACGAGAGGGAAAAAGCGCCTTTAGCAAGGAGTTGGTCTGGGTTCATCTGCATGTGAATCAAGAAGAGGGACGAAAGGATGAAAAGGTGCTGGGAACTCGAATACAAGCCCTCTGGTCTCCGGGGGTCATTCATCTCGGTCCTGTCGGCACCCTAGCGAGGCTTGGCTTTCTTCTGCGCATGAGCAAACAGAGCGGTTTCCAAAGACAGCTGGCGCAGGGTGTGTGTGCTTTGTTCTGCCTTGTAGTTTTCTAAGCCACGAAATTGCTGGACACTTTATATTTGATTTCTTCATCTTCTTCGTCGCTGCTATACATAGGAACGATGCCTCTCTATTTAGTGATGTATGCAAATATACGAGGCAAGAAGTATGGACAAGATTTTTCTGCGTGGCAATATACGTGAAGCTTACCATTGTAACCTTTTCTTTTAAAATGTGTACAATCCAATGGCATTGACCACAATCACAGCGTTGTGTAACCACCACCACTGTCTATTTCTGGAACTTTTTCATCACCCCAAACAGAAGTTCTGTACACATTAAACAACTCCAGACTCTCCCCTCCCCCAACATGAACAGCTTTTTTTTTTTTTCCCCCTTAAACTCTGTCTCTAAAGTCCCCATACAGAGTTAGAACTCCTGGCACGCGATTTGGAAGGGACTTGGGTGTGCAAAGCACGGAAGAATGGAAGATAAAGAAGTGACATAAAGCTGGAAAAGTCTTTTCCCTTAAGTGTGATTTCCCTGAGCGAATGAACTCAAAGCCTGGGAAGGAATATGGGGAAAGAAAAGTTGGATGCCAAATGGCCTGCCGTTTTCACCAGAATGAAAGAAAATGATAGTGAAAAGTTAGCAGCTTCTGAAAACGCTCCATTTATTTTTCTAAGAAATTGGTTTAAGTAAAAATTCCAAAATAAAATTCAAAGAGAAAACCTTGTACTACCGATATTATTTGAGATAAAAAAGTGGATTTTATATTTTATAGAATTACTCCACCCAACATCGGGGGGCATACTACACTTGACTGAAAACTGAAGTGAAGGCCGGGAAGATAACCAGCTGTAAAAAATCCAATTAATTTATGTTGTTATTCCCCATTTTGCAAATCTCTGGGGTTGCAAAAATGTTTCTTTAAATGAAAAACATATTTAGGTGTTATTGGTCACATTCTGTTACAAGGTAACATATTATGCAGGAAATTGGCAATCCCCATCCCCAAATTCACCACTTAAGAAATTTTTAATATGTTTGGTGCAATTAAAAAAATACATCTTGTAATATCCTATAATGGTAAAGAACTGAAAAGGAACACACAATACTTATTCTTTGTGTGTGTATATATGTATATATAAACTGAATCACTTTTCTGTACACCTGAAACTAACAGAAAATTGTCAACCAACTAAACTTAATTAAAAAAAAAAAATGTGGGCAGTCCAACTGAGTTTGTTTTAATGGCATTTTGTTTCTGTAGAACCTAGAGACAGTCTCCCTAAGAATGAGTATGATCAGTTGAGACCACATGAAAGTGACTAATATTCTTCTTTGCTTAGTGGAAGTCATGCTTGTTACTATCACTAATTATTTAAGGAATTTTAATATTTTATATAATGTGAAGATAGGATTATCAAGAGGATTTTCGAGGCCAATGTGGGTGGGGTGGTTGGAGAGAACTTGCAGAGTCAGAGGACCCAGGGAACTAGGGGAAGGGGTAACGCTGGTAAATTGGGAAGTTGCAGTCATTACTATTATTTAATGGGGAAAGAAACAAAACAAAACAAAACGGTTTCTAATTAGCTTAACTAAAAAGGCTCACTGATCAAGGTGACTGGAAAACATGAGTCAGACAATAACAAAGGCGGGAGCTCAAAGAGTGTAAGGAAGCGTTCTGCCATATTGGTGCACTCTCTGTGTGGGCATCTTTTTTTGATGAGCTTTTTCCATGTAGCAGTTACCACCGTGGCCACTACTTCCCTAAAATATCCTTTCCCACAACCACCAAGAAGTCCTGTTTTCCTGATGTTTCCAGTGGGCATGGTGGTGATGATTGATTAGCCTGCCTCGGGTCCGGTGGTTCTGTGGGAAAGGTGGGGAGTTCTGTGTGCCCTGCTGAGGGCAGAGGTATTAAGCCACACCAAAATCACATGCATTCCCCACTCTATGAGGGGGTCTTCACGGAAAGGTGGAGAGGGGTAGAGGAAATATGCTGAGTAGACAGCTATCACTCCAACAGTTCACTACAAAATCGATCCTTCATTGAGCTCAGTATTCGTGAGCTGTATTGGTAAGGACGAGCTGGGATGCTAGCCAAATGCATATTAATTTAACTACAATAAAATGTCTCTTTTCTAGGTAACAGAATTGTGCAGGTGAAGAGGTCTGTTGAAAGGGCCCTTCTCCAGGCAGTGCTTTTTGGACGCATACCTTCAAGTGCCCATCCACAGGCCCCAGAGGGACAGATGATGGTGGAGGACACCCCTCAGCTCATATTCTAGAGATGAGAACTCAGTCACGTGGCCCATACGTAACTTCAAGAGCGGCGGGAAGTGTAGATGAGCTGTGTGCGCAGGAAGAAGAGGAAATCATTTTGATGAATCACTACTGATCTCTGCCCCATCAGTTACCACTGTCCTACACATGGGCTGCAGACCAGAGACACGTGTAGTGGCCTAATCCAGGCAGTTACTTAGTTCTTACTCTGTGCCAGGGGTTGTTTCAGGGGCTTTGCAAGTATCAACTCACACCTTCCCCCTCATCAGCCTGAGATGAAGAGGCAGTGGCACAAGGGAGGTTACCAACTTGCCCAAGGTCGCAAAACAAGCAACTGTTGGAACCAGGATTTGATACAAAACAGGTTAACGACACAGGTGATGTTTGTAAAAGTTGTGCAGGGAAACAGTGGAAATCATGAAGCTCCAGAAGGCTCTTTCCTACGGAGTCCACAGGACCACTGTGGGGGCCCAGATCCCTTCTTTTAATCAGAGCACTTGTTGAACCAGCCAAGTTCACACCAGGGCGGGACGAACTGTCAAGGCCGCCTGCACAGGTCACCTTCCCAAGGGGCCACCTTTCCACCAGGATCTGCGCACCCTTCCCCTGTCCCGGGCCTCAGGCTGAGTTAGTCTCTCCCTGCTCCACATCCTGAAGGACTTCAATCATAATCCCACCAAAAGCCCATTGCTTTGTAACTGTTTACTCCTCCCTTTTGCCACCATGTAAATTTCTTGAATGCAGAGACAATGACTCACTTTGTCTCAGCAACGATGCGTGGTATTAATACAAGAAACAGAGAAGCGTGCCCTAATAGTGGTAACTGGATGTTGACAATAATTCTAATAGCCAAGGTGTATTGAGAGATGTTTCTTCCCAGCATGGCCGAGGGCTCCATCATCATTGTCTTCCTTTATCTGCGTGGTAACACCCTGAAGAGTGAAAATGAAGTCGCTCAGTCGTGTCCGACTCTTTGTGACCCCATGGACTGTAGCCTACCACACTCCTCCGTCCATGGGATTTTCCAGGCAAGAGTACTGGAGTGCAAGAGATCCTTCTCCAGAGGATCTTCCTGACCCAGGGATCGGACCCGGGTCTCCCACATTGTAAGCAGACGCTTTACTGTTTGAGCCACCAGGGGAGTCCTAACACTCTGAGGGAGTATTGTCAGGGTTCTCCTTTTGCAGCTGAGGAAACTGAGCATCGCTGAGCTCATGGGGTCTGCCTGGCAGCACAGCAGAGCTGGAGGTTGTCATCACAGCATCACCCTGCTGAGCTAGCTTGGGTCATGGAGATGCCCCAGAGAAGCAGGGAAGCAAGTGCAAGGTCAGTGAAGAGGGTCCAGTGGGCAGTCTGGGGTGTGTGTGTGTGTGTGTGTGTGTGTGTAGGCGGGGCGGTAAGCTTAGATCCCCACGGCCTCCACCAAGAGGGGCTCCGTAGGGACCCCGGTGGCAGACTGAAAGTCGGAACCAGCAGCTTCAAGCCCAGGAGAAGCCTTGGAGGGGAAGGAAGACAGGAGACGGCGTGCCTTTGTTGGGGGGTCAGAGAGTGGGCCTGGACTCCCCAGGTGCTAGGGCAGCACCCCCATAATGAGGTGTCCCGGGGACTGCCCCTCTGGGAGAGATTAATAAGCACGTTCCGGAAGTCTCGGAAATGGTTGACCCAGGTCTTCATTGAAATGTAAATGAGGTCAGGCTCTGAACTCCTGGTGGACTTTCCTGAGAGTCTCTTCCAACCTTGTAATTTTCCCCTGTTTGTAATTTTTACGATGACCTTTCTGTAATGAAGACTCCTTCGTGCTTTTCCTAATTGGTGTTTGTTTTGGAGGCCGCGGGCCCGAGGGGAGGTTGAGGGCTGTGCTGTGCTCTGTGGGCCCCCGGGAGGACGGCCGAGCTGGTGGAGGAGCAGGGAGGAGCTGGACAGGAGAAGTGAGCAGCCTCGATTCCAGGGGCTGACTGGGAGGAGACAGGGGGACAGGTGGGGCTGAGGGGCCCACAGGGGGACACAGGGGATGGGGTGGAGGGGAGCTGGTGCTCTTCAGCCACTTCTAGGATTCACCTCTCAGGCCCAGGACCCATCTGTATCACAGCGGATTTCACGTCGGTATCAGGCAGGAGCCAGAGCATGCACTTACCTCTTTATTACAAGTGCAGTTGACAGTAAATTAGGAGGGAAAGACACAAGCTTTGCAAATCTCCTTTGAAAGGATTTGGGGATCAGAGACATGGGACAGTTGAAATCACCTGAGGCTTAGCGTCACAAAGCGGGGAGTTCTGTTCTGTTTGCAGAGGCGGGGACAGGGGGGCACTGTTCCACAGGAACTGCTGGACCCTGGATGCTTCTGGCTACTATGCAGATGAGGCCCAGGCAAAACCAATGATGAAGTTTAATTAGCATGAAGATCTTCCTTTGGATATTTAGGAGGGTGAACATATAGTGAATGACAGCATTTTTCGTTTTTAATCTTATGAGGTTGATCACCAATTTAATAACTAGATTCCAATAAGAAATGACAGGTCTGAGGATTCTTTTATTTTTATCTTTTCAGAAATGCTTTAATATGTTGCTATTGTTAACCAGAACCTTTTCCTCAACAGTGTAGATCTCACCAACATTTTCAGTAACAGCACAGAATCTTAAAGCCCTCTGAGCCACCTCCAACCAACCTGAACTTGAAGGTCTATGGAAGAGCACAGCCACTGGGGTACTCTGGGGTTGAGAGTCGGATGGGCTGAAGACTGGGCTAGCAGGCGAGGACTGGTAGTTTTGTGTTTAGAACTTGAAAAATAGAACTGCGGTTTAGCTCATTTCCTGGCAGATTCGCCTTTTGGAAGTTGTTTCCTCGGTTTCTTTTCTTTCTCATGCAAGTGCCCTTTCCTGCCTTTATAGAATGACGTCGTCAATGAAGGCTGTCAAAGCTGAGACTCATGAAGACGGTTCAAATGAGGAGCAATGACAGTGACGCATCTTCCACTAAGGATTTTTTTTTTTAAAGCTATATTTGTTGGAAACCCAGCAGAGTTTCCCACCTAGAAAATGCAATGATAGACACTGAGAACAAAGTTATGGGATGCACACATCAGGGTGCCAACGTGCATAACTTAAGTCATCAATAGACGATTCTATGACATCGTACCAACAACTTTCACAATTAAAGTAACTCATGGCACCTCTGAGATCGTGTGGACAGGCGGCTGGGGTGATAGGAAGTGACCCTCTGACCAAGATGACAGAGAAAACAAGAGAAGGCACAGGCAGAAAGGCAAGATATTGAACTTGAGACTGAATGGGGCAGGGGACCCACTGAAGAGAGGGCCTCCGAGCTCTGAGCCCAGGTCTGTGTTATCTGCAGGACAGCTCAGTGATGTGGTCGAGACTTTGCCTGGGGAAAGTCTGGTCTGAAAATAGGAGACTTAAGTTTTTTGCTGTGGTCTATAGCTTGACCCTCGCTTAGTGCATAATTGTTGTATACTAGTTACAATAAGCCAGTTTTATAAAACTAGATATCCAGAGGAAAATTCTTATCAAGCCCTTATAACGTCAGGGATCCAGTTATAGTTCAGACTGACTCACACCCGCTAGGAATCTATTGATAATAACTCTGGCCCTCCTGGTAATAAGAAAACATGATGATGCAAATATAAATTTTGTTCAGCATTAGTATTACGAGGGGCATGCGATTCACTGTGAAGCCAGACTCACAATTACAACATTGTCTATCTGAAAGATTCTTTTTTCAGCCACCTTGATTCATGTGCCCTGGCCTTCACTCTGAAATCATGCGGTGGAAACCGTTTGGCTACATTTGGCTACCCTGAAAACCTCTTAAGAGAAAGTGTTTGCTCCACTGGTAAACTGCTTGGAGGCTACACATACAGCCTGGGGCTGGGTGAAGGTGACCGATCCATGGGATGCTCCAGGAAGAATTCTGGAGCGGTTGCCATGCCCTTCTCCAGGGGATCTTCCCGACCCAGGGATCGAACCCAGGCCTCCTGCACTGCAGGCAGCTTCTTTACTCTCTGAGCCACCAGGGAAGCCCTACAGATTCCAGGGCAGTGGACATCCTGGTCTCAGAGATCTAGTCTGGCTGACGCTGAGGCTCCTGGAGGTTCACTTGCAGAGGTCAAGTTCACCTCTGGGAACTCAGCGCTGCCAGGTCTTCCAGTTGCTTCACGTGTGATCGAACAGCCTGGCTTGCAGGGACCACCTGTAAGTGTTTGCCTCCTCCCACTCACTTGGCGATTTTAAGTTCCTCAAAACATGAACTATTTCTTTTCCCCCTTGATGTCTGATTTAAATAAAGAGGGTGGTATTCATTGCTTTGCTTAGCGATGTCTGCTGGGACATAAGGAAGCATGGTTTTGCCTAGCGGGTGGGTGGGGCAGACGCCCCTACTCCTTCACTCAGCTGTGCCTGCTGGTTCGAGCCGCCCCTGCTGGGCACCGGAGAAAGCCCCTGACCTGGCCCCGTGCAGCCCAACAGTTGCCCAGACCTCACATTTTAAGCCCTGGGCGGCTCTTAACTGTCAGTGGAATGGAGGTTGCTGCAGGTACCGTGGGAGCTCCTGCACTTTCCCGCCAGAAGGCAGGATCTTCCCAGGTCCCTCCTCTAACTCCAGCCTATGGGGGGGACCCTGAGACAGGGTGGGAGGGGACAGCGCCTCCTCTCCCCCATCTGCCCCACTGCTGCGGAGCTGTTTCTACCAGGTCTGGGAGAGCATGGAGGCCCTGGGCCAGCTCTGGATCTCCCGGGTTGCAGCTGACAACCCAGCCAGCCGGGGATCAAGGCTCCTTTTCATCAGGTTATTGTCCTTTTGCTTCCTAATGTCAGCAGTCCTGGGAACAGGAAACGGTTTTGTGCAATGGGAAGTGACAAGAAACTGATGACTAACTACTTTTGAGCTCTGCAGACACAGTTGCAATGTACACAGAGATATTGACACACATTCCGAGACACAGTGCATGGATAAATAAGAGCTAAGTCTAGACCTTACTCTGGCCAGTTTTTAAGGCGGTGCTGTTTATTGACAGCTTCTTGCGCTCTTGGGACTCTGCTAGGCCCTTCAGTCCTTCACAGAATCCTGACAACTTCCTCAGGTTCCACGGTCCGCTTTTACAGGGGAGAAGAGAGTCCGAGGCAGCTGACGTACTTGCTGGTAAGTGCCAGGACGTCCTCGGCTCCTGGTCTAGACACCTGTCCTCAGCTGCCTCCTCTAAGGGCTGGCAAACTCCAGGCTGAATGTTCTGGGGCGTGTTGCACTGCATGGGGCTGAAAGAATTCCTCCAAATCATTCGTGAGAAGAGCATTCCCATGGCTTGGCAGGTCACTCCGTGGCCGGGCAAGGTATTGTGACTTCATATGTCCATTGTGCAGAAGGAAGTACTTCTCAGGTCCCCACTGGCATCGTCTTGAGTCTGCAGATGAAAGGCCTCTGTACCCCCACCAGGTCCCGAGCTTGCAGCCTGGATAGGGAGATGGCCAGCTCCTCCCATTCCGCTTGGTGCCTGCTCTGAAGCCCCAGCTGAGTGGCGAGGCCCTGGTGATTAAGTGAAAGCATGCCTTCCTGAAATCAGGCCCCACACAGGCTGAAATGCAGAGACCTGGTCAGCTGCTGGGGAGGAGAAAGTTAAGTACGGCGATCGGTCCCTAGAGGTCAAAGAGCCTGGTGCAGGGAAGGGCCTGGGGCTTCCGCTCACCAGCAGCCAGGCAGCTGGAGAGGAGGCTGGTCCTCAGGGTGGGTGGTGGATTACCGCTGGCCTGTCCGCTGATGGGACAGCTTAGGAGAGCGCCTCTGAACCCCGTGAACCCGAGTCTTTGTTCCCTTTCCTCATTTCACAATTTAACAGTTTCGTGTTCTCGATTCCCTCTTTATATTCTCTCTGCTTTCCCGATAGCGTTACCTGGATGGGGAGATGACGGTAGCCCCGCCCATTGTGTGCCACCGAGCCGGCGGCAACTTCCTGCTCCAGACGCAAGCTAAAATACAGGGCACTGGTTTTAGAACTACGGGCACAAAATGCGTTACTCATTTCACCACGGTATGTTTTATTTCCATCTAGAAATGACGCCTACTGCCAATGGAGATGAAGAAAATTTCATCGTAATTAATGCCAGTTAAGTTGGTGGCCCTTGAAGATCTAAAAAAGGGAGCTGAGAGACAGTTTTACACGTGGATTTGAATAGAGTATTTAGGAAACAGTAAATGCTGTCATCATCAGCCTGACTTTGGACAGTTCAGCCAGGGTATATGAATGGCCCTATAGGACTGGGGAGAAAGCCAGGCAGCCGTACTTCTTTGGTGGGAAATATAAAGAGTTCATCATAAAGAGGATGAGTCATCATTTTTCAGCTCTGGAAACCTGTTTCTGAAAGCATTATTTGGTGAAAAGTAGAAAATAAGACTGAAGACTTTGGTATTTCATTGTAACCCAGTAAATATGATTCTTAGAAACCTTCTAATTTTGGATATGTGCTCAAAGAACTTAGGCATATTTTAGACAAAAAAATCTATCCATTTTAGGTGTAGTTAGTAGAAACTAGCAAACTCAAGCTTAATGGACATGAAGACATGAAGCAAACAACCTTCCGACACGTAAATAAGCTGACACAAATAGAGATAATATTGAAAATGTTTTTAACAGCTGGTATGGCAGGTGCACAGATGAGCTGAGAGCCTGCTGGCCAGGCGGGAGCAGGGTGCCAGGTGTCAGGATCAGGGGATTCTTGGGGGTTCTGGGAGAAGCGCTCGGTCGTGTGGCTAAGAGCTCAGAATGGTAACTACACTCTAAGGGGTGTTGAATATCAGTGTTGTCAATTATTACTTTTTTTTTTAGTGTATTAAATTTTTTTGTGAATAATTGCTTTTAATTTTATATCTAAATAAAGTTAAAGTGTCTCTGATAAAATATCATTGCTATACACGTCCTTCAATATTAAATCAAGAGGTA
Organism: Aepyceros melampus; assembly: GCA_006408695.1. NCBI lineage: Eukaryota > Metazoa > Chordata > Mammalia > Artiodactyla > Bovidae > Aepyceros > Aepyceros melampus. The sequence goes on along the minus strand of SJXQ01010817.1, from coordinate 13,986 downwards.
CCACAGATTCAAGGAACCGTGGATTCTATGGGCCCATTGTCCCAAGTAGTCTGTTCTTGCAGACTGAGACCATCTCACGCTCTAGGAACCATTGCATCACGTTGCAAAAGCTCTTCCCACAGTGGCAGACACTGTGGCCCCTCCCTGTACTTCTGTTTCCTTGCTCACCAAGGGCAAGGATTTTCAGATGCTACTGTTTACTTAGGTAATTATTCTGGAGTGTGAGGAGATTAACAGCTGCTTGCCTTCTCTGGAGCTCAAATATGTCTGTGTTTCTTTTTGTTTGTTTGTTTTATTCAAACAAATAATTATTGAAAGGAGATTACTTGTAAAGCATTTAAAAAGCAGAAAGAGCAACAGGTCTTGAAGTCTACCCTCTAGGAATTTTTACGTTCTCTTAGTATAAGTTTTCCACTAGAAACCCTAGATGCAATTTTTTAGTGTTCTGCTTTTATTAAGTTGTAATATGATTTTAAAAAAGGAGATTTGGTTTTAACCGTTTGGAAATTATAAAAATAAGGCTGTCAGTCAAATGCATTATATTGTTTAAGGGAAACAAAAATCCATACGTATAACTGTATTTCAACGAGGAGTACAAAATTAGACAGCTAAGATTTTAAAATAATACATTTCTTACTGTTATTGCAAGACTACCCATCTGCACATGGGGTTATCCTAGGCACAGAAATTGAATTACAACAAAGTCCTTGTGGGTGTGGATGAAAATGCCTTGTACAGAGTCACAGGGTTTCAGAACTTTTAAAGACTTCCAAGATCACTCAGTTCAACTCTCAGGGACTGAGCTTCTCCTTCAGTGCCACACACCTCCTTCGGCTACAACTGATAAAGCCTTTTTATACCCAGCCCAGCATTCCTTTTTCTATGTGACACCAGTAGTATTTCAATTAGACAGAAGAACTTGACGTTTGAAAAGCTTGAGTATCACTATTGGTTAGAATACTGAAAAAAGGCAGAGTTAGAAGATGACAGCATTTTAGCCATGAAAAGACACACTGCTCAGGGCACCCAAATTTAAGTCATAAGAAGGGGCAGCAGGGTGCTGGAGGACGTCTCTCGGACTTGGAAGGTCTGGTTTGAACACTGTCCCCAGAATTGTCCCCTAGTTGTGTGACGTGTCATGTCATCTCGTTAACTCTCTGAGCTGCTGGTTCTTCGCTATGAAGTGGGGGTAATACTCAGTTCAGAGCTGCTATGGACTCAGCCAGGTAGTAACTGAAGTGCTTGGGACTTCCTAAGGATTCAGTAAACATCAGCCCTCTGTCTTCCTGGTCCCAGTGGGAGCACAGCTTAGAAAGTACAATACTTTGGAAAAACAGAACATTTAATCTACCATCAGTTGAATTTCAGTAAAGGATAATGGCATTTGACTAAACGGCTGGGACATTAGTAGGCACACTTTCCATGCTCCTAAAATGTTCACTCACTTGAGCTAATTAAAACTTAATGCAGAGATTAGGAGTTACACAGTACCCATTCAATATGTCAAAAAAATTTAACCACAGATTCATCCTGAAGGAACGAGATCCTAAAGACCACCACCACATGAACCCAATCCGGGGAAACACTATGGAAATCGTTTTGCAATCATAACACCTTGAATGTCGGAAAGGTGATCAAAAGATAACGAGTATTTAATTGACTCCCATAGCCCTATGGCACCCCACTCCAGTACTCTTGCCTGGAAAATCCCATGGACGGAGGAGCCTGGTGGGCTACAGTCCATGGGGTCGCTAAGGGTCGGACATGACTGAGCGACTTCACTTTCACTTTTCACTTTCATGTTTTGGAGAAGGAAATGGCAATCCACTCCAGTGTTCTTGCCTGGAGAATCCCAGGGACGGGGGAGCTTGGTGGGCTACCGTCTGTGGGGTCGCACAGAGTTGGACACGACTGCAGTGACTTAGCAGCAGCAGCAGCAGCCCTATAATTAACAGACAATTGTTTTTTAGTTAGTGTCTGTCAAAATATGGGATGAAGATTGGATTTCATGGCACAAGGGCCTGAGTCTTGGCTGGGAATGGTTTTACCTCTAAAGTTTCCTTTAGGGTCAAATGAGTAGAAACCTGATACCACCGGCAACATCTAACCCCAGCAGAGGTTTAAACTCAGTGTTAGTATTACATCTTCAAGGATCCTGTTAGTGGTTTAAAAGGTGGCACAGTTAACATTAGATGGGAGTAGTGCCTTTTATTTTACAAATGCTATATTTATGCTAAGAGATATAAATACACCTCACTGAAGGAATCCACAGTACCATTTTATTGATTTCTTTTTTTCTTTGTATTAAAAACAATTTCCAAAGCTCTTCTCTAGGAACACACTAGCTTGATACTCAAGGCCAACCACAGTCGGGCACCTCCTTTTCTTTACGGAAACTCCTATTGTAAAGTCTGTAAATCTATACTTTCCCATTTTCAAAGTTTTTCTCTATGCCCTCCCTCAGTTCTGTTGCTCTTCCCCAAGCAAGACAGCAAACTCAGCTCCCCATGCTGCTGCTGCTGCTAAGTCACTTCAGTCCTGTCCGAGTCTGTGCGACCCCATAGACGGCAGCCCAACAGGCTCCCCTGTCCCTGGGATTTTCCAGGCAAGAATACTGGAGTGGGTTGCCATTTCCTTCTCCAGTGCATGAAAGTGAAAAGTGAAAGTGAAGTCGCTCAGTCGTGTCCGACCCTGAGCAACCCCATGGACTGTAGCCCACCAGGCTCCTCCATTCATGGGATTTTCCAGGCAAGAGTACTGGAGTGGGGTGCCATTGCCTTCTCCACCCCATGCAGACTCACTTAGGTACTCATTTCCATTTGTAAGGCACCGTGTCTTAAGCACCCGCTCTGTTTTGGTTAACTTTTCATATGTATGTGATATTAGCTTCCAGCTTAGTCTGTAAGCACCTTAGGGTTAATGACAGGTATTTAGATATAATAGGGACTCAAATATTTGTTAAGATATTCACGCTTAAAATGTGTCACTTTCAACCTTTTAAACAGCAGCTGATAAACCATCTCACAATTTAAAAGGATACTCAAAAAATCTATTCAGGTGATAAACTTTACAAAGATATTGGGAAAAGTCCATTCCCTTTTTGGACAATCTAAGGATTAAACTTTTAAAAACAGAACATTTAGGACAAAAAGCCATCAGAGGCTGATGCTTAAAGTCCAAGAAGCATTTTCGTTCCTGTGAGAACTCCATGGTGCTGATGAAAAAAAAAATACTATAACTTTCTATTTTTAAACGTCAAGAATGGCAACAACGCCAGTCAAATTTAAGAGAACAGAAAGTGTATTTCCACTCATGGTTAATTACTGATAGATGTGGGAACATTTTTAGTGTCAATATATTAGATGACATGGGCCTCCAGGGTAGGCTCCAGACAATAAAGAATCTGCCTGGCTTCTCAGGTGGTGCTAGTGGTAAAGAACCTGCCTCCCAATGCAGGAGTCGCAAGAGACGTGGGTTTGATCCCTGGGTCGGGAAGGTCCCCTTGAGAAAGAAATGGCAACCCACTCCAGTATCCTTGCCTGGAAAATTCCATGGACAGAGGAGCCTGGTGGGCTATGGTCCATGGGGCTGCAAAGAGTGGGACACGACTCAGTGATTGAGCAATAACAATATTAGATGACATAATTTCTCACAGTGAAAAAAGTTTTATAAGGATCTTCAAATAGGAGCTCACCCATACGTATATTGTAACTTTCTGCATAACTTACAAATATGTTGTACCTTATGAATATAAAAAAGATGTTTTTGTAATAATATAATCTTTTCCACCGGAGAAGACAATGGCACCCCACTCCAGTACTCTTGCCTGGAGAATCCCAGGAACAGGGGAGCCTGGTGGGCTGCCGTCTATGGGGATGCATAGAGTCGGACACGACTGAAGCGACTTAGCAGCAGCAGCAGTCTTTTCCACATTTTTAGCTTTTTAAGTTACTGCAAGTCAAGCAATGTATTTCAGGAATTTTTGTTCTTCACTGTACTTGTCATTTGTTGTGTAATTAATGGTGTGATACATACACATGAAATATGTGCCAGGCAGGTAGGAGTTTGAGATAAAAGGAAGAGCTACTGTGGATACTGGTGGATAGGTGGGAGGCCTCACCCTGTGTGGACCCTGTTCCGCCTGTATGGTCCAGCTACTTACTGCTCTAAAGCACTCTCTCTCTTTCTGAAATCTGGCTACTCACACCCACCTCAGATGTTTGCTCTGAGGATTATAAGAAATAATGTAGGTAAGGGTTTTGCATAGTTCCTGGTGCATAACAAGTACTTAATATTTTTTGGAACATATTTTTAATGTGCCTACATGTACATTCAGTCTTGAGGGGTTGGGAGTCCCAAACAGAACAAAGTAAAGTCTTTGCTCTCAAGAAGCTCACAGTGTAGGGGGAGGGGACAGACAAATTTACCCATAGGTAGACAGTGTCATGTACATATGTGAGTTGGACCATACAGAAGGCTGAGTACGGAACTGATGCATCTGAGCTATGGTGTTGGAGAAGACTTGAGAATCCCTTGGACTGCAAGGAGATTCAATCAGTCCATAAAGAAGGCTGAGTACAGAATTGATGCATCTGAGCTATGGTGTTGGAGAAGACTTGAGAATCCCTTGGACTGCAAGGAGATTCAATCAGTCCATCCTAAAGGAAATCAGTCTTGAATTTTCATTGGAAGGACTGATGCTGAAGCTCCAATACCTTGGCCACCTGATGGGAAGAGCAAGCTCATTGGAAAAGACCCTGATACTGGGAAAGACTGAAGGCAAAAAGAGAAGGGGGCAACAGAGGATGAGATGGTTGAATGGCATCACTGACTCAACAAATGTGAGTTTGAACAAGTTGCGGGAGATGGTGAAGGACAGGGAAGACTGGTGTGCTGCAGTCCATGGGGTCGCAAGGAGTCGGACATGACTGAGACTGAACAGCAACAGACAGTGTCAGGTGGAAATAAAAGCCATGAAAAGAATTATAAGAGGGGTGGATGGGTAAGCAGAGAGCAAATGGCAGGTGTGTGTGTCTTAAATACATGTATACACCGTGTTATACAGGGTGGCAACGGAAGCCTTCTCTTGTAAGTCTTGAGAAAAAGCGTATGGGGAGGGGGCGGTGCTTTGACATGTGTGGGAAAAACTCAGCAAGCAGAGGAACACTGAAGCAAAGTCCTGGAGTAGAAGGACTTTGAACAGAAGGGGCTAGGGGCTAGAAGAGGCCAACACAAGGTCACCAAGGCAGCAGGAGGCGAGAGCACCTGGACCCACAGACCTCTTTGGGCTTTTTTCATCTGTGGCGGGGGGACCACTGAAGAACTGTGGGTAGAAAAGTTATCTTCAAATATTTGAAAAGGCAGAATAGAGTAGCTATTGTCAAATGGTGTAACCATAAGGGATTGGATACATAGGATGAATACTGTCTATCACTGTCTTAACTCTGATGTGGTTCATCTAGACTGTAAGAACCAGTTAGTCATATGAAACTGCAGTTTCTATGGGTCAAAAATAGTAGACACCATCAAAAGTTTTGACCTTATTGGACAGGGTTAGTAAAGGGGCACAGAACACAGGCTTTACAATACAATATAACTGGATTTGAATTTCACATCTAGGACTCATGAGCTATAAACTTGGGCAAGTTATTTAATCACCTTCTTCTTGGGTTTCCCCTTATGTAAAATGGGACTAATAGCATAACCTAAGTTACAAGGCTGAACTAAAAATTAAATGAGATACATTCAGCACAAGGCCTCGGAGCTTAATAAAGGAGGGACCAGATTACCGAGACTGAACATTTTATACTAAAGTCAAACGAATAACTTAGTACCAAAACCCTTCAGAACTATCATTCTGCCAGCTACCAAGGAAACACATCGTACCTTAGTTTTTGAAGAGACAACAGCTTTTAATTAAATTACTATACCCTGCATTTAGAATATTCATCCTTTAATAGATAATTAGGTGAATATTCTTGGCAACCCACTCCAGTCTTCTTGCCTGGAGAATCCCCGTGGACAGATGAGCCTGGCAGGGCTAGTCCATGGGGTTGCAGAGTCGGACAGGACAGCGCGACTAAGCACAGCGCAGCTCGGGTCAATCTTCTATAGCTCCACTAACAATGATGGGTGTTGGTGAACTTAAAGTATTTCAGTTTAATGTTTTCAACTTTGTCTAGTAAACAATTCCATTTCCTCTATCGACTTCGCTTGATTTTAAAAGCAAACTCACTCTAAGCTTTTTAAATGAATAGGCCAAAAGCTACTTGCCACTCGAGTTTTTGTTTGTAATCCATTTAATAGTTTCAATACAAGTCAAAAAGTGTATTCAGATTCCTCAGAATCTGAAACAAAATTTTAGAAAAGAAACAAACAAAAACCATCCAACAAACCCACTTATTTAGAACACGGTGGACATGAAACTATTTCAGCGTATGTCACTCATACAATGGTCGGTTTTTGTATACATTATCAACTGAACATGTCATAAAGGGCTTGCAATAAAATACAGATGCACATTTGGTGGCTGACCACAATTCTGCAAACCACATTTTTTGAACGGCAGTGTGGCAGTTCAGAAAATTCCTTCCCAAAGAAATAAAAATGTTTAAAATGTACCCTAACTGCAGGAAAATCCTCCTTGCCCAGTGTACGGGTTATTTCTGCATGTTTGCAAATACCAGTGTTGACTTTGCGCTTTTCCAACTCAGGCACCCGCTCCTCGGTCCGCCTCGCCATCGCGGCTGCATGGGATCATTACTGGACACCGAAGCCGTCGCGAAGCGCTGCAGACGGCGCTACCGATCCGCTCCCGACTCGGCCCCGGCGGTGCGCGCGCCTCGCCGCAGCGGCTCTCGGGAGGGCTGGGGGCCACGGAAGCGCGGACGTCCACCACGCCGGACCCCGCCGCACCGCCCCGGCTGCGCCGTCGGGGGGGCCAGAGGTGCCCACGGTTGGGGGGCACCCGCCGCGCGACCCTCGAGGCCGGAGGCGACCGCGAGGACCCCGGGGCGGGGGTGGTCGATGTGCGCGCCCACCGTGGAACCCGTCCTGGCGCAGGACGGCCCGGGGCCCGGGAGCGCAGACTACGCTACGTCGCAGCCCCCGCGGGCCCGACGGCCCGGCCACCGCGCGGGGGTGGCGATGGTGGGGCTTCCCCACACCAGGATCCCCGCCCACCCCGGCACGCTGCCCTCCCCCTCCCCNATGGACGTGAGTCTGAGTGAACTCCGGGAGTTGGTGATGGACAGAGAGGCCTGGCGTGCTGCGATTCATGGGGTCGCAAAGAGTCGGACACGACTGCGCAACTGAACTGAACTGGGTGGGGTGGGGGTAGCTGGGAAAGGCTTGGCAGAAAGATTATAAACAGGCAGGAAGAAACTTTGGGAAATGATGGATATATTCATTTTCTCAATGACAGTGATGGTTTTGAGTGTATACATAGGACAAAATTCATCATATTGTGTAATTAAATCACATGCAGCTTTTTGTATACTTTTTTTTTTTTTAACCTCAAGAAGATTATTAGTCTGAGATGGTCCCTACAATAAGTTATGGGGAAAAAATAAGTCAGTTCCTGTGTGACAGTAAACAAAATCTTATCCAGTCTTGGGATCTTTCAGAGGTGTGGTAAATCATATTTTTAAGACATAAGTGAAGTTAGGCAGGGTTTAGTAAACTTATAATGAAAGTTACTATAGGTTTGTTGCATAAGACCTAATTTTTTTTATAATATCACAATATAGTTTACATTCAAACAGGAGTTACCACCCTGACCAACTTCTTCATGGAAAACTGTGTTGGTGCAGGGGATTATGTAATTCAGTTAAGCTATAAGCCAGGCTATGCAGGACCACCCAAGACGGATAGTCCACTGGAGAAGGACATGGCAACCCACTCCAGTATTCTTGCCTCTAGAATCCCGTGAACAGTATGTAAAGGCAAAAAGATAAGACACTGAAAGATAAGCCCCCCAGGCTGGAAGGTGTCCAATATGCTATGGAGAAAGAGCAGAGGGCAATTACTAATAGCTCCAGAAAGAATGAAACAGCAAGGCCAAGCGAAGAAATGATGCTCAGTCGTGGATGCGTCTGGTGATGAAGGTAAAGTCCGAGGCTGTAAAGAACAAAATTGTGTAGGCATCTGGAATGTTAGGTCCATGAAACTAGGTATTTTGGATGTGATTGAGCAGGTTTCCCTGGTGTCTCAGGTGGTAAAGAATCTGCCTGCAATGCAGGAGACCTGGGTTCAAAGCCTAGGTTAGGAAGATCTCCTGGAGAAGGGAGTGGCTACCCACTCCAGTATTCTGGCCTGGAGGTTCCATGGACAGAGGAACCTGGCAGGCTACAGTCTATGGGGTTACAAAGAGTTGGATTTGACTGAGCGACTTTCACTTTCACTTCAAGCAGGAGATGGCCAGACTAAACATCTACATTTTGTTTGCTTCTCAGGGGCTAAGTAATGTCCGACTGTTTGAGACCTCACAGACTGCAACACACCAGGCTCCTACATCCTTCACTATCTCCAGGAGTTTGCTCAAATTCCTGTCCATTGCGTCAGTGATGCTATCTAAGCATCTCATCCTCTGCCGCCCACTTTTATTTTTGATTTCACTCTTTCCCAGCATCAGGGTCTCTTCCAATGAGTCAGTTCTTCCACAGCAGGTGGCCAAATAGTCCCATCAACATTTTAGGAATCAATGAACTAAAATGAACAATAATTGGTGAATTTAATTCAAATGACTGTTGTATCTACTCCTATGAGCAAGAATCCCTTAGATGAAATGAAGTAGCCCTCAATCAACAAAAGAGTCTGAAATGCAGTACTTGGGTGCAATCTCAAAAACAACATAATAATCTCAGTTTGTTTCCAAGGCAAATCCTTCAATATCACAGTAATTCAAGTCTATCCCCCAATAAGTGATGCCAAAGAAGTTAAGGTTACTGTATTTAAGAAGACCTACAATGTCTTCTAGATCTAACACCAAAAATAAGATGCCCTTTTCACAATAGAGGATTGGAATGCAAAAATATGAAGTAAAGAGATACCCATACTAACAGGCAAGCTTGGCTTTGCAGTACAAAAGGAGGCAGGGCAAAGGAAACAGAGTTTTGTCAAGAGAACACGCTGGTCAAAGCAAACACCCTCTTCCAAAAACAAGAGATGACTCTCCATATGGACATCACCAAATGGTCAATACTGAAATCAGATTGATTAACTTCTTTGCAGCCAAAGAGGGAAAACTTCTATATAGTCAGCAAAAACAAGACCTGGAGCTGACTGTGGCTCAGATCATGAGTTCCATATTACAAAAGAAAAGTGAAAGTTAAAGTCACTCATTGTGTCTGACTCTTTGGGACCCCATGGACTATACAGTCCATGGAATTCTCCAGGCCACAATACTGGAACAGGTAGCCTTTCTCTTCTCCAGGAGATCTTCCCAACCCAGGCATCGAACCCAGGTCTCCCACATTGCAGGCAGATTCTCTACCAGCTGAGCCACAAGGGAAGTCTAAGAACACTGGAGTGGATAGCCTATCCCTTCTCCAGAGGATCTTCCTGACCGAGGAATCAAATCGGGGTCTCCTGCATTGCAGGTGGATTCTTTACCAACTGAGCTATGAGGGGAGTCCCTTATTCCAAAACTTAGGCTGAAAATAAGAAAGTAGGGAAAACCACTAGGCTATTCAGGTATGACCTAAATCAAATCCCTTATGACTGTACAGTGGAAGTGACAAATAGATTCAAGGGAGTAGATCTGGTAGATAGAGGGCCTGAGGAACAATAGATCGAAGTCCATAACACTGGAAAGGAGGCAGTGAGCAGAAACATCCCAAATAAAAATAAATGCAAGAGGCAAAGTGTTGTCTGAGGAAGCTTTGCAAATAGTAAAGGAAACAAGAGAAATGAAAGACAAGGGAGAAAGGGAAAGATATATCCAACCAGATGCAGAATTTCAGAGAACAGCAAGGGGCGATAAAGCCTTCTAAAGTGAACAAGGCAAAGAAATAGAGGAAAATGATAGAATGGGAAAGACTAGAGATCTCTTCGAGAAAACTGGAGATATCAAAGTAACATTTCATGCAAGAATGTGCATGATAAAGGCCAGAAATGATAAGAAACTAAAGAAGCAGTAAATATTAAGAAGAGGTGGCAAGAATACACAGTAGAACTATACAAAAAAATGTTTTAATGACCCAGATGTCCACCATGATGTGGTCAGTCACCTAGAGCCTGACATCTTTGAGTGTGAAGTCAAGTGGATCTTAGGAAGCATTGCCATGAACAAAGCTTGTGGAGGTGACAGAATTTGAGCTGAGTTCTTAAAAATCCTAAAAAAGCCAGAGTTAGTTGCTCAGTCAGTCTGACTCTTTGCAACCCCTTGCACTGTATCTTGCCAGACTCCTCTGTCCATGGAATTCTCCAGGCAAGAATACTGCAGGGAGGTGCCATTTCCTTCTCCAGGGGATCTTCCCAACCTAGGGTTTAAACCTAGGCCTCCAGCATTGCAAGCAGACTCTTTACCATCTGAGCCACGAGGGAAGCCCCCCAAAGTGCTGCACTCAATAAGTCATCTTCTAGAAGTAAAGTATTATTAGGTAAAAGCAAATTTAAAAGTTGAGATCACAGATTCCCAAACAAGTGTCAGAAACTAAAATATGAAAAGAAAAAAAATCTTATCTCCCTCTAGTGAAACCGCATGAGGCTGGTTGCAACTCTGCATTGTTGGGAGACAGTTCTCTACGGGACACTCACATTTCTGTCTATCTTGTCAGCAGAGGCCCTGATGTCCCTTAGCTACAGATTACTTTTCCAAAGAAGCTCATAAATCAAACAGCCTTGGGAGAAAGAGTTTTTACTGCTACAGAGGGTGGGTTTGTTTACTGTTTGATAGAATATTTTCTTGCAGAGCAAAGGTTAAGCAGGCTTGCTTGCATTCCATTTTAAAGGCTGGAATTACTAATTTGGGGTTTCAGCTGCTGTGTCACAAATCAATTTTGTGTACCCAATTCATCCAGACCCACCAGGGACTTGGGGGCAGAGGGATAATGACTGGCATGAACATGAGGGTCCTACTTCTGCTGTAAGTAGATTTTGTCTCTGATCCAGCAGTCTTCTGTTTCTTGTCAGCTTGAATGAAATTGTTCATTAGTTTTAATAAACTGTTGATTTGCTAGCTTGCAAATAGGGTAAAATTCAGACCATTCAGGCAATTCTTGATATGCCTAATGTGGGATAATAACATTAGAATCTTTTCCACATTGATGTGGATATGGAAGGGGATCCAATCTACTGATAAAAAACAGCAACCTTAGGGCAAAAGGCAATGACTACAATCTAGGGTTTATAGTCATTGTTTCTTATTACAAGATAAAAAAAAAANTTCTTGATATGCCTAATGTGGGATAATAACATTAGAATCTTTTCCACATTGATGTGGATATGGAAGGGGATCCAATCTACTGATAAAAAACAGCAACCTTAGGGCAAAAGGCAATGACTACAATCTAGGGTTTATAGTCATTGTTTCTTATTACAAGATAAAAAAAAAACAGAAACGATATATATATGATATATAGTGTGTTATTCACTCAGTCATGCGATTTCATGGACTGCAGCCTGCCAGGCTCCTCTGTTCATGAAATTCTCCAGGAAAGAATACTGGAGTGGGTTTCCGTTCCTTTCTCCAGGGGAATCTTCAACTCCAGGGGATTCAATCTGGGTCTCCAGCATTGCAGGCAGATTCTTGACCATTTGAGCCACAAAGGAAGGCCTATATAATGTATAGGGCTATTTTATAGAGGTAAAAAACACTTCAGAACAAAGTTAAAGGAAACATCTTAAAGATTAAATAACATTTCTGAAAAATACATAGCTTCCAGAAAATTCTAAAAAATTATTTTCAAAATTTTTGTCTCAAGATAATATACAGATACATTGCACATACAAATAATTTAAATATTTTACTCAAATACATGCATTTACATTTATTAAGTAATTAATGAAAGCTACTTGAAGGTATTTTTCAAAAACAGAGACTTCATTATATAATAGGACAGAGTAGGAGATATTGCTACAGTTCTAGCTTAAAACATCAGTCAGTTTGTTAGACATATTCATCACTTTTTAGAGCTTTATAATACTAGAGTGCTTTAGACCACAAGGAGATAAAACCAGTCAATTCTAAAGGAAATCAACCCTGAAAATTCATTGAAAGGACTGATGCTGAAGCTGAAGCACCAATATTTTGGCTACCTGATGTGAAGAGACAACTCATTGGAAAAGACCCTGATTCTGGGAAAAACTGAGGGCAAGAGGAGATGAGGGTGACAGAGATGAGATGGGTGGATGGTATCATTGATTCAGTGGATGTGAGTTTGAGCAAACTCTGGGAGATACTGAAGGACAGGGAAGCCTGGCATGCTGCAGTCCATGGGGTCTCAAAGAGTTGGACATTACTTAGCAAATGAGCAACATCAACTGAGAAACAGCCTTATAATTCACTAGTGTTTAGCAGATATTGCATAAAATATAGTATTGCCCTATATGACGAAAGCATCTGTTTTCCACTAAATTCCAATGAGAAAATGGTATTTCAAAACTTAGCATTTCAGCCATCAGTGCAGGTAGGGCAGAATAACCTTACAATAGGATGATGAGATTAGATATTTCAGAGATTACCAAGTGAAACTGAAGGCCAGTAATCCACAGAATAACATGCAGGAAAGCACAGACAAAAAAATTCTGGTTATTTCTTATGAAGGAATTACATAACTTCTTCCTATTCTGGGTATTTCATTTGAGGATTTCAGATTTACTTTTAGTGTTTCTAAGCCTGATATACAATTATTATATGGTTGTGATTTAACCAATATTGGACTTCCCTGGTGGCTCCGACGGTAAAGCGTCTGTCTATAATGCGGGAGACCTGGGTTCCATCTCTGGGTCGGGAAGATCCGCTGGAGAAGGAAATGGCAAGCCACTCCAGTACTATTGCCTGGAAAATCCCATGGACAGAGGAGCCTGGTAGGCTACAGTCCATGCAGTTGCAAAGAGTCTGACATGACTGAATGACTTCACTTTCACTTTCCTTTTCCTATCCTTTGTTCAGCTTAACATTACATTCACCAAACAAAATTTATGATTTCAAACAACTTGGTCACTTCCATTCTATACACACTTCTACTATACTGGAGCTACTCACATTAAAAAGGTGTCACACCACAGTATATTTTTATGTTAATTTTAAAGTATACCATGAAGTCCTTGAAGTCAAAGAGCAAGTCTTGGAAATACATTGTTAATATACCTTGCTTTCAGTGCAGTTCAGTCGCTCAGTCGTGTCTGACTCTTTGCGACCCCATGAATCGCAGCACGCCAGGCTTCCCTGTCCATCACCAACTCCTGGAGTTCACTCAGACTCACGTCCATTGAGTCCGTGATGCCATCCAGCCATCTCATCCTCAGTCGTCCCCTTCTCCTCCTGCCTCCAGTCCCTCCCAGCATCAGGGTCTTTTCCAATGAGTCAACTCTTCGCATGAGGTGGCCAAAGTACTGGAGCTTCAGTTTTAGCATCATTCCTTCCAAAGAAATCCCAGGGTTGATCTCCTTCAGAATGGACTGGTTGGATCTCCTTGCAGTCCAAGAGACTCTCAAGAGCCTTCTCCAACACCACAGTTCAAAAGCATCAATTCTTCGTTGCTCAGCCTTCTTCACAGTCCAACTCTCACATCCATACATGACCACAGGAAAAACCATAGTCTTGACTAGATCGACCTTAGTCGGCAAAGTAATGTCTTTGCTTTTGAATATACTATCTAGGTTGGTCATAACTTTTCTTCCAAAGAGTAAGCGTCTTTTAATTTCATGGCTGCAGTCACCATCGGCAGTGATTTTGGAGCCCAAAAAAATAAAGTCTGACACTGTTTCTACTGTTTCCCCATCTATTTCCCATGAAGTGATGGGACCAGATGCCATGATCTT
>SJXQ01010816.1:163628-177121 GCA_006408695.1 Aepyceros melampus | reverse complement strand
CTCACTTCCACTGTATAATCATAAGGGATTTGATTTAGGTCATACCTGAATGGTCTAGTGGTGTTGCCCACTTTCTTCAATTTAAGTCTGAATTTGGCAATCAGGAGTTCATGATCTGAGCCACAGTCAGCTCCCGGTCTTGTCTTTGTTGACTGTATAGAGCTTCTCCATCTTTGGCTGCAAAGAATATAATCAATCTGATTTCGGTGTTGACCATCTGGTGATGTCCATGTGTAGAGTCTTCTCTTGTGTTGTTGGAAGAGGGTGTTTGCTATGACCAGTGCATTTTCTTGGCAAAACTCTATTAGTCTTTCTCTGAGCCTTTTGAACTCTTCCACAATTTTCCATGACATTTTTGTCATTTTTATTTCACTGAGTATGGGTCATGGCTTCTTCTATGATTCTAAAGCCATCCTAATACAGTGTCAACATCTGTCTCCAATGTCCTTGCTTGGAATCTATTGTTTGCATCATGTATAATGCCCTCATATAAATAAATTCTAACTTGATATTCTGGTGAGTAGAAGGAGCACCAACCTTTAACTTAAGAGCAGAGAGCCATTTCTGAAGGGCCAGAGGGCTGTGGCTCGCATGGGGCTATTGGTCTAGAAATTCAGATTTTACAAACTTAATCTTAGATTCCCACTCCTTCCCAACAATGAATCCAACCTTGGCATAATAGACTTGCTGGAGGTGATAACTGAGTCTTCCTGAGGGTTTTACTACTCTTAAGTTCTGGGTCTGATCCTTAGCCTTTACTGCTTCCAGGATGAAGGAGACAAGATGCTTTTCTGTTTTACCAGGGGGATCATCTAGCTGTCACACTTTTCCTTGAATTGGTAATTAATCATCCTCTACTTTTCTATTTTTTCTCTAATACATCAGTAGCATCCAGCAAGAACCATCTGCCTCTTGTAGTTATGACTGCCACTTCCCTGAAACTCTGGGAGTGTCTAAGTTAGTGTACTCACCAGAGCTTCCCCTTCCCCAGCCTATCCAGTTCACCAGTGGAGAAGATCACAGGCCAGAGACTCTTCATTTTATTTAACACTAGTGATGGATGGTGTCTGGACAGTGGATGGTATGGTCCCAAAACCTCATTTTAGTGTCTGTTTCCCAGTGCTAGTTTTCATAGCTCATTTTGCCCAGGAAATAGATTCTAAGATACACTAGGAAATACACTTAATTCCTGTGAGAATGTCAGGGTAGTGGGGGTGGCCAGAAGGGTAATTTGAAAAGGGCTGTATTTTCAGCACAGGCCCACCAGATCCCAGTGGAGGTCTGAAGTTGTAGTCTTTCAAGGGTGGCAAGGAGATGAATCTCCTTGATTCAACAGTCAGAAGTCCTTGCATGTGGGGGATGGAGGCTTCATTCCTAAAGAGAAGATGTGGGTGGCACGCCACATTATCTTCTGCACTGTCAGAAAAATTCATTCATATTGGCATCATGGTATATTTGGTAGCATTTTGTTTTCCAAATCATAAATGAGAGCAACTTCTCTAATATTGAGCCTTTAACATTTCAAGGCAAAAATTTGAAATTGGTTTTATATTTCAATATGTGGATATTTTTCAAAGGAAAATATACATGGAAGTCATTCTTCTATAGGTATGCAAACTGTCTTGAGGTTTTTCTATCTAGAACACTGAAATACTGAAGTAACAATTTTATATGTATAAAAAGAAACTATTATGAACTAGTAGTTTCTACATAGTCATTTGAACACCTGTGAGAAAGTATTAACATTGTTTAAAGGCAAGGCATACTAATGACAAAATAACCAAAGTAAACAAGATAGGTGAACATTTTATAATATCAGAGAAATATAATTTACATATATTTTATTTAATGTTTTACAGTGTTAAGACCCTACTGGATATTTTCCTTCATCTCTGAAATAGAGATATGTTTACCACACTACACAGAGAACCCAGTAATAACAAAAAGAAAAACAATCAAGTGTCATAATAGCCAAAACATTTCAATGAATAACTGATAATTAAATGCTGAGGATACTTCATTAAAATTAGAGATGTCACATTTATCTACAGAAGATCAAATTTGTATAAAATTAAATTAAGCTCAACTGAGTCTTTTTTTTTTTTATATACATAGTACATTTCCAGTGTGTCAAAATAACTTTCTGTCTGATATGTTCCAGTGTGCCTTTTTGATGTTGATTGGACATCACTAATTTGTTCTGCCAAATAACACTGTTATCAAACATAACACATGCCACTATGAGTTTTCAATTTTCCAAGGGTGAATTCAAGCCTATTTTTAGCTTTCAGAAGGTATAGCTGTCCGTCAGCAATAACTGCTGTGGATACTACTCTTGGATAAATGCATGGGTGACCAGGAGCTATTTATTTTTAGTATTAAAACAACTTGGAAAAGTAAAGTTTTTGTTGTTGGTTATAAAAAAAAAATAGTCATGCCTTTTAATTGGAAAATTCCAGCTAATGTTTAGGAAAAGTGTGTTTAGAATTTTGAAGCACATGATCTGTTTTTGACCAAGCTAATTTACATACTGACAACATTTGCACCCACTAAGAGTCTCGATTGAAAGTAAAAATAAGATATATCTCACTATTATAAGAGTAAGTCTTAATGTTACAATTTTCATGGAATTACCTTTATTTGGTTATCCAATCTTTATGCAGCTCCTCATTTAAAACTTTCCATGATTTTTGACTTCATCTGACTTTGCAAGTTTAATAGCTTCATAAATTCTGTTTTGCTACCACAAACATTCCCTGTTCAGTTTCATGACATTGAGTATGAGGTTGTCTGTTGGAGCTGAACAGAGTTGAGGGACTTAGGAGTGGGTATCACTGTGTTGTACCTGAAATGTCATGACCTCCACATTCCCATGCAGTAGGGGTTCTGCTGTTAGTTCACTATCAATCTGGAAGCTACTCTTCCCAACAGAAGAAGCAGGATATAAAACATTTCCCCTGTCTCTGCTGTGTAGGCAGAACCCTGGAACAGATGGCTAGAGAACACAATGTCCTAAGATTAGAGACAGAGAAATTCAGGTCCCCTCAAATAGAAAGAAATCAGTCCACAGTACCCAGTGATGCAGTCCAGACAGTTTGTAGAGCATAACAGAGAGGAACAAAACTAGCTTAACCATCACTTTGATTAAAAAAAAAAAAAAAAAAAAGAGTACTTAAGGTGACCTTAAAGCAAAGACTGAAAAAATTCTGCAGTGCAAGGATGAAAGCACTCAGTACAGAATGGTGTGGTATGAAGACAATGAGAGAGTGCTGAAATCCAGACCAGAGACGTTCCCTGACAAGAGGACAGGTTATTCATGGTAATACTCCATGAACAAGACTTTTCTCAACTCCTGATCAAGTGGGAATTGGACATAGACAGGGCTCTATTCTTCCTGGTAAATGATTATGAAATGATACTTTGGTTGATTTTATATAATATTTATTGTAAAGTATGAAGTCAGCAATTCTTAACAAATCTTCTCATTATCCACATTAAGTGCTGAGGTATAGACGGCTACCTGGATTGGAGAAGGGTCTCTGGACACTTTAAAGTACCCGGAGAGGACACAGCCGGGTGGCAGCCGCCATTGCTACTGAATGGCTCATGCTGTCTGAACCATTTTCCCTTTGATTGACTTTACATTGACTTGTTTGCGCTCTGGTTGTCTCCTCACTTGTGGGCTCAGGGCGTGGCAGTGCCTGGAACAACCTTTCTGCCACTTGCACATGTCACTATCTTGCTTATCTTCTTAAAGCCTAGCTCAGATAGTATATATTTATTCATTCATCCTTCATATCCTCACTGAATACCTCTTACATGCTTGGGAATCAAATGATAAGAACCATAAAGAAATAAAGAAACATAGACATAGGCAGAGATAATTTCAAAAATAAATGGGGTGTGCTGCCATAGAATTGTTACTGGATTTTTATTGCATATTAATCAGAGCAAGTGAGGAAAGGGAATTAGAGAAGAGTTTTGTTTTCTGCAGGAGACGACACATGATCTGTGTCTGAAGAGATGATGTTATTTAGTTGGAGGGTTGAGGAAAGTATAAATGAATAGAGAAACATGAAGAAAGAGTAATTGCAAATATCCTGATATTTGTGGAGAACTGCAAATAACTCAGTGTGAGTGAAAAAAAGTGAGGGAAGAAATGGTGAGAGCAGAAATTGGAGAGGTAGACAAGGTTTAGTACATAGAGGTCCTGAAAGATAGGATTTAAATCTCATAACACTAACTTTTGTAAGTTGTTGGGATTCACTAAAGTATTTAAGCAAGAGAATGAAAAGGCTAAAATCTCATAAATAGCTGCTCTTGTACCGAAGCAGAGGAGAAAAAATGAGTGTATTAGACAGTGGATCACATGGCAATCAGTTCTGTACCTACTGAGGGAAGACACAGGAGGAGAAAAAGGTAAGACAGGGGGCTGTTGAGCGAGTTGACTGGAATTGTCTATGCTACAAAAGATGAAAATCTCAAGCAAGATTTTTGTTACCAGCTTACAATATAGAAGTTAAAACAATGGAAGTCAATGAGATCACCCAGGCTGAACAAAGAGAATAAAAATTTAAGGCAAAGATAGAAGTTCTCAATCTTAGTTAAACATTTACAGTTAAGAATGCCAATAGCATTTTGTCAGGGAGTAACGGACCCTGTCACAGGTCATGTGGCTAGCAACAATGAAAGTGAAGTTCAAATATAAGACTTGGTGCTGCCAACATCTGTGGTCTCTCCTATGTAGCCATCTGCATACCAGAATCACAAGAAATTCAAGTAAAATTATTTTTAACTAGAATATTTTTGGAGAGAAAATAATTTTTTTTATCTTACATTTAATTTTCCAGAAGTCAGACATGAGAAGCAAAGGAAACTTTAATGTTCTAACCTTTGTTCTGAATTCAGAGCCATAATTTTTATTTCAAGCTGAGTGACATTCTTACTTTTTTCCACTCATTGCAGTCATTTGGATGACCTTGAAAAGATAAAATATCTTGTTTATTTCAGTTTTTTAAAAAATATAAATAAGCAGTTGAATCACAATGGTATATTTATTTTAAATAATCAGTAACATAATGGGAAGATGCAGTTAAAAATACATGTAAATTCTGAGGACAGAAATACTCCTTGTGTGCTGGTAGTAAAATGCTTATTACTAAATTGTTTGATTTTATTGCTTTTTTGTTAAAGTTTGAGGGGATCATGGAGTAGAGTGAACATGTGGGTTGAGAAAGATAAAAGATACTTCTTATCTGCTTGCTTTCTATATTTACTGGAGAGAGCGATACCTTAAGGTAATGATGTATGTGTGTGTTTTAATTTAGCTTTAAACTTTTCAGTGACCACGGGTCATTTATTCAAAACTCTATACTGGGCACAGAAAAATATCATACCTGGTGGAAGTGAAGTCGCTCAGTCGTGTCCGACTCTTTGCGACCCCATGGACTGTAGCCCTCCAGGCTTCCCTGTCCATGGGATTCTCCAGGCAAGAATACTGGAGTGGGTTACCATTTCCTTCTCCAGGGGATCTTCCCGACCCAGGGATCAAACCCAGGTCACCCGCATTGCAGTCAGACGCTTTAACCTCTGAGCCACCAGGGAAGCCCCTGGTAGTAGGATATATTGAATATGTCCTCAAAGAATTTGCCAACTACCTAAATATACAAAACTATACGGAGAAAGTAACTATATACCTAGTTAAGACAGTAATGTGCTCTATTGATTCAGACCTAAATACAGTCCTATAACCAAAGAAGTAAAGTAATATTACCTAAAATAAAGTAATTTTAAAAACTGATAAATTAAGACAGGACTAGTGTATTATGTACTGCTCTGTCATGATCTATAGTATTGGTTTTGTTTTGGGTTTGTTTTATTAAAATGAAGAGGCAAAAAATTCACATGACAAAGATGAATGCCTAGACTTGTGAAGGGTGAAATGAAGGCTCAACTTCTCTATTTGAATTTTGGGCAAATAACATGATATGTGATTAGAACTAATAAGACTACTGAAAAGTTGGTACTTCTATCTTCCAATAGCAAAAGCGCTCTCACTTAGAAGATATAATGCCTTTTCTTTGTCATCCTGGAATCTAGGTCTGAAAGCTTCAGTTCAGTTCAGTCACTCAGTCATGTCCGACTCTTTGCAACCCCATGAATCGCAGCACGCCAGGCCTCCCTGTCCATCATCAACTCCCGGAGTTCACTCAGACTCACGTCCATCGAGTCAGTGATGCCATCCAGCCATCTCATCCTCTGTCGTCCCCTTCTCCTCCTGCCCCCAATCCTTCCCAGCATCAGACAGAGTCTTTTCCAATGAGTCAACTCTTCACATGAGGTGGCCAAAGTACTGGAGTTTCAGCCTTAGCTCTTTCCTTCCAAAGAAATCCCAGGGCTGATCTCCTTCAGAATGGACTGGTTGGATCTCCTTGCAGTCCAAGGAACTCTCAAGAGTCTTCTCCAACACCACAGTTCAAAAGCATCAATTCTTTGGTGCTCAGCCTTCTTCACAGTCCAACTCTCACATCCATACATGACCACAGGAAAAACCATAGCCTTGACTAGACAGACCTTAGTTGGCAAAGTAATGTCTCTGCTTTTGAATATGCTATCCAGATTGGTCATAACTTTTCTTCCAAGGAGTAAGCGTCTTTTAATTTCATGGCTGCAGTCACCATATGAAAGCTTAGAGTAAAGGAAAACCCTAGAGTGAAATAAAGGTCTCTTTGACTCCAACACTGGTCCTAGAGTATATTTAGGGGCTGTCCCCTTTGTTCATACCTATTTCTGGGCATGTACACCTGTGCACATTTTCTGTAGATTCACTTTTGATATTTTTTTCCTGTGAGTCCACCTTTGTTTCTTTAACCATTTTCCCTTTTCCCTACTGTGAGCAGTATTCATGGTTTAATTTCACTTTTGACCTCTGTCGCCTTGAACTTTGCTATCTGATCAGAACTAGCAGATACAGGTCTTTAGATTCCTACAGAGAGAACATTGTGGCCACTATCAGATAAATGTCATGTGACTTAAAAGGAGAGTTCAAGGCTGAATTTATGTTCCTAACCAGTAATAAAAAATCTGAGAGTGTTACCTCAAATTCTGGTTTAATAGCATTACCTTCAAGTATCTTACATTTGATCTTAAAATTATAGTTGAAATCAAGAGGCATCAATCTCAATGGCACTTAATGGAAGGTCTGTGTAATTTAATAACAAATTCTGGTTTAGGCATTTAGACAGTCATCACTTAGATAAGAAACAATATTAGTGTCTGTATGTTGTTGCTGCTACTGCTGCTGCTAAGTCACTTCAGTCATGTCCGACTCTGCGCGACCCCAGAGATGGTAGCCCACCATGCTTCCCCGTCCCTGGGATTCTCCAGGCAAGAAACTGGAGTGGGTTGCCATTTCCTTCTCCAGTGCATGAAAGTGAAAAGTGAAAGGGAAGTCACTCAGTCATGTCCAACTCTTAGCAACCCCATGGACTGCAGCCTACCAGGCTCCTCTGTCCATGGGATTTTCCAGGCAAGAGTACTGGAGTGGGGTGCCATTGCCTTCTCTATAAATTACTGTAAAATGTAAGTTTGCATGATTACAATAGATGCACTTTAAAACACAGGTGGTAATCTCAACTTGCCCCAACAGAGTTATTTTTTTTTCTTTCTTCTTGCTAACAATGCAAGTTTTTACTTGCATACCAAAATAAAATATCAGTAATTATTTTAAACTAAAGATAACAATAGCTATTGCTTTCTCTTTCTGATCTTGTGTCTGGGTCATAATGTAGGCAGGTGGAACTTTTTGTTTTATCTTAATTTGTACATGAAATTCTAGGTCTTGAAAAAAAATAGAACCTTAATTTTTATCTGTGATATGAGCAGTCCTTCACAAGAGCGTTTTTTTGAAAACTTACAAACACTGGACAAAATAGGATATATGTGAAAAAATGATGAAGTTTTAGGCCAGTAAATATAGCAAACTAAAAAGAATGAAAGTATAGAAAATACGAAAGCAGTAGTAAATGTACCTCAAGAGATATATTACCATAGCAGTATTTCTTGAAAATTTGGATAATGTAATTCAGAAAAGTAATAAAGTGATTACTACCTGAGAAGAATTTTAATGCCAACCAGTGTGACAAGGAGTACTGGATGCCTTCTAGAATTTTCATTTACTGAACTATTTTTACCTAGTACCATTTTCATTACACTGGATATAAATATTTCAGATAATACCTTGCTTTTGACAATCATGGTTTTGCTAGCCACTTGGGTAGACATAAAATAAACTCTGTTACACAGCTCAGAGTTCCAAACTGTACCACCAAGACTGTTCTGACTGGTAATAATATCTTTTCAATTAAAGCAAAAGTTCTGTAATTTCCAGATGAGGCCATCTTGTTACCTAAATTTGTTGTTGCTGTTCAATCACTTAATCGTGTCCAACTCTTTACAACCCCATGGACTCCAGCATGCCAGGCTTCCCTGTCCTTCACTATCTCCTGGAGCTTGCTCAAACTCATATCCATTGATTCGGTGATGCTATCTAACCATCTAGTCCTCTGTCATCACCTTTTCCTCCTGCCTTCTGTCTTTCCCAGCATCAGGATCTTTTCCAGGGAGTTGGTTCTTTGCATCAGGTGGCCAAAGTACTGGAGCTTCAATACTTCCAATGAATAGTCAGGACTGATTTTATTTAGGATTGACTGATTTGATCTTGCAGTCCAAAGGACTCACAAGAGTCTCCTCCAACACTACAGTTCAAAAGAGTCAATTCTTCAGCACTCAGTTTTCTTTATGGTCCAACTCTCACATCCATACATGACTACCATAGTTTTACCATAGGAAAAACCATAGCTTTGACTAGATGGACTTTTGCTGGCAAAGTAATGTCTCTGCTTTTTTAATATGCTGTCTAGGTTGGTCATAACTTTTTTCCCAGGAGCAAGCATCTTTTAGCTGCAGTCACCATTTGCAGTGCTTTTGGAGCCCAAGAAAATACCTTGATAATTTCTTGAGACTCTGTTCCTCTTTGAATTGCCCTTTTACAGCACATGAAATATCTTGTTGAGAAAAACTTATGTTTCTACTTCTGGGCAAAACTTCCCTTGAGGAGGATTGATTGCCATCATGTTACACATGCTTTCGTCATCCGCTTAGATGTCCGCATTCTTTCAGAAACTGGAGACTTACAAAGGGGTAGATGGGTTAACATAAAAGTTCCCTTTAAATTTTTAGCCTGAAAGTTTCTAGGCACTTGCCTTTATAATCTAAATTAACCAAATTTCTTTTTTTAATATTTGGAATTCATATTTTATTTCTCTTCATGGTTTAAATAAATGTTCCTTGTTCAAGCTGTAAGACCCAGTTTAGGTCACCACTGTGAAGAAGTCTTCCATTGTGTTAGTCTGTATTTATTCCCCTTGACACATTCAGATCATATAGTTCAGACTCCCATCTATAAAAATCCCTTACATTTATTCAGTAACAAAAAATATTTTAAAGCCTATCTACCAGTATTAATCATAAGTGTGGTTTAAAAATTTCTAAATGGTCATTCTTTGCAGACTCAAACTACTTGATTCCTTTTTAATACTACAGTCTAACTGTCTAGTTCCAGTTATGCACCACATATTAACTTAATATATCTCAAGAAAAGTTATAATTGTTATCCAAGTTGAATCATTGGAAAAATGTATGATGCCAGTTAATTTAAAAGTCCAGTGCTGAAATCATATACTGCATCTTTAGTCATGTGTTTTGTCTTTCATTAGCTATACTTTCACCTTCTTCAATGTCTAAAGGCTTTATAATATTAATGCCAAACTTTAGCATAGACTAGGTATTCCAAAGACTTAGGCTAAAATAAGTATTTAGCATTTCTGAATCTTGAAATGGCTTGAATCACTATTTTTATTTTAATATAAATTTTAACAAATACAAATTTGTGACTTTACATGAAGACCATGAGAGCATGGAATGACACTGTATTTCATGTCATAGCTATATGGAGCATTGAAGGGTCATCAAGAAATTGTATTATGTAGTTCACAGTGCCGGTTTTCCAGGGCTTAAATAGTTTTGTCAAATTTTTTAGATAACTTCCCATATCCAAATATTTGACTCTGTTGGGCTTGATTTTGTGATTAGAAAAACTTGAATCCCCTTGGAGGTAAACACAATTATTGTATGAGAACTTCTCACTAAATATATTTGAAAAACAGGTTTTCTTTTTCTGTGCCACTTGAAGGCTTACTAAAGGTTTAGGAACTCTAGCATATTGTCTTTTAATGTTCTTAAATAAATACAGTTGTTTTGCCCTCACATTGAAGAGACAGCCTAACTGTATTGTGGTTGATAATGGCTCAATAGAAATGAAAGTAGTCTTCTCTCTTAAAAGATTTTTCCCTCAGAGAACCAACTCATCATTCCAATATACTAAATATACTGTGAATATAATAAACACCTTTAAATCAAAATTTAATCTAATTACTTCAGAATATTCTTGATAGGATAGATCAATCAGTCCCAGCTACAGGCAAATAAATCACAATCTGACTGCCCTGGTCTCCACTCTTGACAATGTTTTGTGCTGGAAAGTAATTGAAGGACCATGTTTTAACGATGTCTTCTCTTTCTCTTTATTGCTATCTTGTCTGTGCCCTCATTTTCTCTTCTTCATTCAACTTAGAATGAAAGACATTAATTGTTCTGAAGTGGGCTATTATGAATTATCTTTTACTTTGTATTGATCGATAGAACAGTCTGCATGTTTCTCCTCAACTGAATTACAATTTCTCTTAGTCTTCCAGGATAAAAGATTTGTATATTTTTTACAGTAGAAGTGACAGCATTTCAATGTATACTGTTATCTCTTTATTGCATTTCAGTAAACTATTTCATTAAGAAGCACCTTCTCCATGTCTGTTTCTTCCTCATAGCAGGAATTTGTTTTTATCAAGTCACAAGTTTAACAACTTTGGTGACTGTTTTTCACATTAACTCATGGAATGACTCAGGAATGACTTGTACATGTCTTAGAAATTGACCTAGTCAAGTCACAAGTGATAGAATGAAGTCCAAACTCTTATGTTTTAGACTGTATTTTAGGAATCTTATTTAGAGTTTAGAAAATAATAATTATCATTCAAAATGTATCTTGATTACTAAATATGGATAGAAAATTATAACTTCATCTTGAAAAAGGTTGATTATAAAGTTTGCAGTTATTTCTGGTGCTAATTAGAATTTTCAAAATAAAAGTCTTCTTTTATTGTGAAATCATACTAAAGTCTGTCCATTGCTTATATAATATTAAAATAAATTTTGAATAAAGAAAGCTGAGCACTGAAAAATTGATGCTTTTGAACTGTGGTGTTGGAGAAGATTCTTGAGAGTCCCTTTTACAGCAAGGAGAGATCAGTCCTGAATATTGGAAGGACTGATGCTGAAGCTGAAACTCCAGTACTTTGGCCACCTATGTGAAGAACTAATTCATTTGAAAAGACCCTGATGCTGGGAAAGATAGAAGGCAGGAGGAGAAGGGGATAACAGAGGATGAGATGGTTGGGTGGTATTACTGACTCAATGGACATGAGTTTGAGTGAACTCTGGGAGTTGGTGATGGACAGGGAGGCCTGGCGTGCTGCAGTCCATGGGGTTGCAAAGAGTCGGACGTGACTGAGTGACTGAACTGAAGTTTTGCATAATTATTCTCATTCCCAACAGTATAAACTTTAATTAAAGATTTAAAGAGTGTTTAAAGTTTGTATCATGCTTCTCCTTTTTTAGGGAGAAACTGTGTGTTGGGTTATGCATGTACCCAAACACCTCCCCCGCCCACAGACAATTCCTAACCAGCCAGAGGAACACCAGGGAATAAGCTCAAAGATTTCAGACTCTGTGCCCTATTTATGTGATTATGCTTTTGGCTATTATAATAAATCTGGGCCCCATTCCATTTTCCTAGTCCTTAAAGAGGATTGGGGAATAGGAAAATAAAGTAAGACTCATTGCCATGGGTTATCATTTTGTTTTTAATTTTAAACTGCAAGTTCACATTCTCCTTTGAGTATCCTCTACTACTGAGTTCTTTCTAACAGACACTTGGGAAATTTGAAATACTGGATCTGCCTCTCTGAAACACAATGTGCTATAATAAACATGGGGCAAAATGTAAGAACTTGATGATGAGAGACTAATAAATTCCTTCCTTTTAAGCAGATATACATGGTATTGAAACTTAAGCCTGAACTGTGATAATATCATTCAGTCATAGTGTGTTCCAAACAGAATGACAAACTATAGAATGAAAAGAAAATATATCCCTGAATACATAACATCTGTATACTACTATATATAAAATAGGTAAATGACAAGGACCTACTGTGTAGCACAGGGAACTCTATGTTTTGTGTGTATATGTGTGTGTGTGTGTGTGTGTGTGTGTGTGTGTGTGTATATTATTCAATTCAGTTCACTCAGTGGTGTCCGACTCTTCAGACCCCATCAACTGCACCCCTGTATATCACCAACTCCTAGACTCCATCCAAACCCATGTCCACTGAGTCAGTGATGCCATCCAACCATCTTGTCCTCTGTCATCCCGTTCTCCTCCTGCCTTCAATCTCTCCCAGCATTAAGGTCTTTTCAAATGAGTCAGTTTTTTGCATCAGGTGGCCAAACTATTGGAGCTTCAGCATCAGTCCTTCCAATGAATATTCAGGACTGATCTCCTTTAGAATGGACTGGTTGGATCTCCTTGTAGTCCAAGGGACTCTCAAGAGTCTTCTCCAACACCACAGTTCAAAAGCATCAATTCTTTGGCACTCAGCCTTCTTCACAGTCCAACTCTCACATCCATACAGGATCACTGGAAAAACCATAGCCTTGACTAGATGGACCTTTGTTGGCAAAGTAATGTCTCTGCTTTTCAATATGCCATCTAGGTTGGTCATAACTTTCCGTCCAAAGAGTAAGCGTCTTTTAGTTTCATGGCTGTAATCACCATCTGCAGTAATTTTGGAGCCCCCTACAAAATAAAACTGTTTCCACTGTTTCCCCATCTATTTCCCATGAAGTGATGGAACCAGATGCCATGATCTTTGTTTTCTGAATGTTAAGTTTTAAGCCAACTTTTTCCCTCTTCTCTTTCACTTTCATCAAGAGGCTCTTTAGTTCCTCTTTGCTTTCTGCCATAAGAGTGGTGTCATCTGCATATCTGAGGTTATTGATATTTCTCCCAGCAGTCTTGATTCCAGCTTGTGCTTCTTCCACCCCAGCGTTTCTCATGATGTACTCTGCATATAATTTAAATAAGCAGGGTGACAATATACAGCTTTGATATAGTATATAATATAGTATATTGCATATATATATATATATATATATATTTGAAGGGCTTCCCTGGTGTGTGTGTGTGTGTATATGTATATATATACTATATAATATAGTATATTACACACATATATATTATTTATATAAATATACCA
>SJXQ01010816.1:146103-163394 GCA_006408695.1 Aepyceros melampus | reverse complement strand
TTTATTTTATATAATTTATATTTTATATTTATTTATATATTTGAAGGGCTTCCCTAGTTGCTCAGCTGGTAAAGATTTGCTTGCAATGCAGGAGACCCTGATTCAATTCCTGGGTCAGGAAGATCCACTGGAGAAGCGATAGGCTACCCACTCCAGTATTCTTGGGCTTCCCTGGTTGCTCACCTAGTAAAGAATCCACCTGCAATGTGAGAGGCCTGGGTTCGATCCCTGTTTTGGGAAGAATCCCTGTAGAAGAGAACAGCTACCCACTCCAGTATTCTTGCCTGGAGAATTCATTATGACCAACCTAGACAGCATACTAAAAAGCAGAGACATTACTTTGCCAACAAAAGTCCTACTAGTCAAAGCTATGGTTTTCCCAGTAGTCATGTATGGATGTGAGAGTAGGACTATAAAGAAAGCTGAGCACCAAAGAATTGATACTTTTGAGCTGTGGTGTTGGAGAAGACTCTTGAGAGTCCTTTGGATGGCAAGGATATACAACCAGTCCATCCTAAATAAATGGGTCCTGAATATTCATTGGAAGGATTGATGCTGAAGTTGAAGCTCCAATGCTTTGAGCACCTGTTGCGAAGAACTGACTCATTTGAAAAGACCCTGATGGTGGGAAATACTGAAGGTGGTAGAAGGTGACAGCAGAGGATGAGATGCTTGGATGGTATCACTGACTCAATGGACATGAGTTTGAGTAAGCTCTGGGAGTTGGTTGATGGACAGTGAGGCTGTCCATGGGGTTGCAAAGAGTCGGACATGAATTGAACTGGACTGATAGTCCACAGGGTTGCAAAGAGTTGGACACCACTGAGCGACTTTCACCTTCATATATTATTGCACTCAGTATTTTGTAATAATCTGTATGGGGAAAGAAACTGAAAAAAGAATATATACACATATAGATGTGTGTGTGTGTGTGTGTGTGTGTGTGTGTGTGTGTATCTATATATACACATATATGTAACAGAATTATTTTGTTGTACACCTGAACCTAGCACAACTGTACTTAATAATAAAATAAATTTTAAAAAAGAAGCTAAGACTAACCTATAATAATATTCAATCATAGTAGGTTTCTAACAGAATAATTAACTATAGAATGAAAGGAAAATATATCACTGAGTATGTGACATTCAGAATGTGAAGTTTTTTGTTTTAATTTTTAATAGATTTTGAGACTATCAGCTTCTTAGAGTAGTTTTTAGACAAGAAGGATGGATTAAACAACTTTACTATCTGCAATACTGCCTTAAGATCTATACCATGTTGTCTTTTTATTTGTATATTTTAGTGACAGTTTTGAACAGAGAATCCCCACATACACAATCCTAAGGTATAAAGCACTTTACTAAATAAATTTTAGTCTCCTCTTTTAAAAATATTTACAAGTGTGGAAATCTTTTAGTAAGAAATCATGAGAAAAAAGAAAAGTTCAACTAGAAAGAAGAGATTAGTTTAATATCAAAAAGAAACTTCCTGCTAAAATAAATAATGCTTTCTGTTTTATAGACTTGGTATATAAGATATTCTAGATTATTATGAATATTTCTCATGAAAGAAAGCAACCTATAGTATTTCTCCATTATATAAATTTACTTCAGTGTTCATGTGCCAGATCTTTTCATGGATTAAGGACTAGAGAGATTCAGCTAGAAGATAGGATTATTGTGTCAATTTGTTTGCTATTAAAGGAATAAGAGGAACTTCCAAAAATTATGACATGCCCGCCTGAGCAAGCAAATATTCCAAGCCCTTCCCAAGCTTGTCAACCAATATCAAGCCAATATATGTTTGTAAATTTTAAAAACAAACAGAAAATAAACATAGGTAGTTTTGTCTCCTCAAAAGCAACTATGATCTAGTATTATATAAATGCCCAATCTATTGTCATAGCTTCCTGTAGTCAGCTGGCAGTGGACTATAAAAATTGCAAGTTGAATTGCAATCTGATGTTTGCAAAAGCAACTGTCTGGAGTTTTCAGAAATATATGAATATATCAGTGTTGCTGGACACACCCTGGAAGATGGATGGCAATAAATCTGACTAGCAGAATCTTCTGGTGAACTAAATCAGAGCTATATGTCATGATAATAAAATGTCTGGGCATCAAAGTCAGACCACAAGAACCAGTAGCACACTTTACAACTCACTGTAACCGTGGCTGTCGGCTGCCCATACTGACTCATAATAACCTCAGTGAGTTGCTATGGCCATTAAATGAGAATGTATATTTCTAGTTTTGTATGACGCCTGATCACTACACAGATCGATGAAATAGGGCTTAATGTATGTGCTGCTGGTAAACATGTCCATCCAATCAAAAAGTGGGAGGTAGTTCCCTCCCTTGAATCTGGGCTGACCTACCAGGGACATCTGACCAGTGAGTTATCGCAGAAGTGATACTACGTGTCTGAGTCTATTTGGGCTGCTATAACAAAAAAGCCCTAGACAGGCTTACAGACATCATTTATTACTCACAGTTCTGGATGCTAGGAAGTCCAAGACCAGGGAGCCAGCGAGGTTGGGTTCTGGTGAGAGCCTACGTCCTAGAATTCCCTTTTCTCATTGTATCCTCACATGGTAGGAGGTCCCAGGGAACTCTCTAGAGTCTGTTTTATAAGAGCACTGTTACAGTCATAAAGGCTATGCATTCATGACCTAATCAATTCCCAAAGGCTTTGCCTCCAAATACATTGAGCATTAGGATTTACCATGAATTCTGGGGGAAGAGGAACACTCAGTCTATAGCATTCTGCTAATTTCATACCCAGACTGTTAGAGGATTAGTATCTACTTCCTTTATCTCTTGGAGCCCTGACCTACCAAAAGAGAAATTCTAGTACCTTCTAATAGAGACCACAGAAAGGGGCATTGAAAGGCCAGCCATGGAATGAAGAGGTCATGTTGCACACACATCTCAGTCGAGTCTTCAGATAACTTCAGCCTAAGCTTTATCTCAGATTTGCATGAGAGACCTCCAAACACTGTTGCCTTATGTCAGGGACCTAGCAGTAGGTTAAAAAAAATTGCTCCCCTCATGAGGATTGCAGTCTAGTTGGGTCAGAGCAGCACTGGAGAGCTCTAGTATTGAATGTTCAAGTGTTCGGAATAAATGAACAAGTATAGAAAGACTTTTTCTTTAGAAAAATTTTTAATCGGATTTTTATTTTTCTAATTTTTATTTTATATTAGAGAAGAGTTGATTAACAATGATATGTTACTTACAGATGTACAGTAAAGTGATTTGGTTATACCAATACTAGTATCCCTTTTCAATTTTCCTCCCTTTTTGGTTATTACAGAATATTGAGCTGAGTTCCCTGTGCTATACAGTGGGTCCTTGTTGGTTATATATTTTAAACATAGTAGTGTGCAAATCCCAAACTCCAACACTATCCTTCCCCTGCCCTTTCTTCCTGGTAATCATAAATTCATTCTCTAAGTCTGTGTTTCTATTTTATAAATAATTTCATTTGCATCATTTTTTTTTTAGATTTTGCATATAAGCCATATCATATATTTCTCTCTGTCTGACTTACTTCAGTCAGTATGAGAATTTCCAGGTCCATCCATGCTGCTGCCAATGGCATTATTTCATTCTTTTTTATGGCTGAGTAGTATTCCTTTGTATATATGCACCGCATCTTCTTTATCTATTCCTCTGTTGATGAACATTTAGGGACTTCCATATCTTGGCTATTGTAAACGGTGATGCAGTGAACACTGGGGTGTATCCCAGTATCCTTTAAAACCATGATTTTCTCGAGATATACACCCAGGAGTGGGATTGCTGGATCATAGGATAGCTCTAGTCTTTTTTTTTAAGATAAATAAATAGAAAATGCTTTAGAATGATTTTTAATAGAATATTTTACAAAAGTGGTATAGATTATAGAGGAATAGAATGGGAGGGAGAGTCAAGAAGGAAGGAATATATGTAAACTTATACCTGATCCATGTTGTATAGCGAAACTTAACACAACATTGTAAAGCAACTAAACTCCAATTTTTTTAAAAAAGAAGAGGATACAGTGAAAGTTTGTTCATTATAGTAGTACTTTGCTAACTTCAGCATGCAACAGAATCAGTTGGAGCAATTATTAAAACAAGGAAAAGGAATTGACTTTGACTTTGACCTTGGATTGAACTTGAGGTTGACTTTGAACTTGGCCTCACATTAGCTGTTTGGATTTTCCCTTGGCCTTGACTTTGCCTTTGACCCTTCCCCTACCTTTCTTCCTCATTTTTAGAAAGACTTGTTTTGACTATAATGTTTGTTTATTCTTGCAGAGGTTCAGTGTACAGTTTAAAAGTGATGATATGTGAATGCTAAAAGCAGTTCACTATAGAACAACAACAAAAACAGGAAAAAAATAAATGAAACGTGTTGATATCCTACAGAAGAGCAGTTCACCTTTATATTTCAGTCATTTACAAAAAGAAGGTACAAAAGAATTTTCATTCAAAATACTCACTTTCAGTAAGCATATCCAGCACTCTTACAGTGATATAAAAAATATAGTTTAATAGTGGGGAATCTAGGCTCTTCTTGGTGAAGAAACTGAATGTGCTCTACTACGTTAACAGACAGAAAAAGCTTCTGAAGAAGTAAGCTGGGAAAATAAAGGATGGATACCTAAGAGATGAATGGAAATTAGTGGTGAGGGTAAATATGAAAACAATGAAGGGAAACAGTTGGAAGAAAAGGCAAAGCAATTTGATTAGGGGCTGAACCTGGGGAAAAGGATGTCCAGTAAGAAATTTCCCATGCTAGAGAGGCAATGAAAGTGTAGGGACAGTGGTATGTATTGTTCTGAGTTCTTCCATCTCTGTGGTATTACCTCTGTTGCTTATGTAAATTTTTGGTAGAAATCAAGGATAAGAAGATTTTTCATATAGCAATCCACATCAAGTTGGGAGAAACGCATAGCTGCAGAAGGTGGAATGTAAGGGAATATGAGAGTTCCTTGGGGCAGAAACTAGTGTCCAATATAACCATGAATGGAAGTTTTGGGAAATTAGCTGAAATTTTTGACAAGGCATTAGATTTTACATAAACTGTGATAGAAAAGAGTGAGATAGTTTTCTCTAAGAATCCAAAGGCAAGATATCATTAGCTGATATTTATCATACAACAAATCTGCTTAGTCACTTGGTCATGTCTGACTCTTTGTGACCCCATGGACTAGCCCGGCAGGCTCCTCTGTCCATGGGATTCTCTAGGCAAGAATATAATGCCTGCCTCCAGGGGCTCTTCCCAACCCAGGGATCGAACCCAGGTCTCCTGCATTGTAGGCAGATTCTTACCAGCTGAGCTACCAGGGAAGCCCATGAAGGGACATAATGGATGGGTACTATCAGTAGAGAATCCACCTGTGTTACAGGAGAGCCGGGTTTGATCCTGGGTTGGGAAGATCCCCTGGAGAAGGGAATGGCAACACACCGCAATATTCTTGCCTGGAGAATCCCATGGACAGAGGAGCCTAGGGTGCTACAGTCCATGAGGTCACGAAGAGACAGACATGATTGAGTGACTAATACTTTCAATTTCACTATGAAAAAATTATCCTTTAGAGAAAATTTAGGCAGTGGAGGTGGGAGTAGTGGGCAGGAAACTAGTATTTGTCTGTTTTTAATTTATTTTTTCATTGGTCATCTGATTTATTAATAGTTTTAAATTCCATGAGCTATAAATATTTATTTGAACAAATTCAGACATTACAACTGGGTATCAAGAACTGGAATTTATCTCCCTTCCTGTCACCCTTCCTTCATTTCCTTTCCTATTCCAGTGAATATACAGATATATGTTCATAAACATTTTAAAAATTATGATTCATACTTTTATATTTTGTTTGCCACCTTGATTTTTTTAAATTAGAATATAGTTGATTTACAATGTTGTGTTAGTTTTAGGTGTACATCAAAGTGAATACACATACATGTTGATACACGTTGTTTTCTACACTCCATTCCCATATAAGTTGTTACAGAGCATGGCATAGAGTTCCCGTGCTACAATTAGGTTCTTTATAGTTATCTTTTCTATATAGTAGTGTGTGTATATCATATCTGAATCTCCCAGTTTAACCCCCATCTTTCCCACTTAGTAACCATAAGTTTGTTTTCTATATGTCACTCTATTTCTGTTTTTTTAAATAAGTTGTAACTAAGTTTGTACTTTTTTTCTTTTTTAGATTTCACATATAAATAATATATGTGCTGTATGATACTTATCTTTGACTTATTTCACTCAGTATGACAATCTCTAGGTCCATCCATGTTGCTACAAATGCATTATTTTATTCTCTCTTATGGCTGAGTAATATTCCATTGTATATATGTACCACATCTTCTTTATCCATTCCTCTGTTGATGGGCACTTAAGTTGCTTCCATGTCTTGGCTATTGTAAATAGCAGTGAACATTGGGGTGCATCTATCTTTTTGAATTAGGGTTTTCTCTTGATCACCAGGCAAGTCCCATTGTTTGTAGAATTTTTGATGATGTCTGTTCTAACCAGCGTGAAGAGCTATCTCTTTGTAATTTTGATTTGCATTTCTCTAATAATTAATGATGTTGAACATCTTTTCATGTGCCTCTTGGCCATGAAATGTCTTCTTCAGAGAAATGTCTGTTTAGATCTTCCACCCACATTTTTTATCAGGGGTTGGTTTTCTTTTTTTATATTGAGCTGCATGTGCTGTCTGCATATTTTGCAGATTAATCCCTTGTCAGTCACTTCATTTGCAAATATTTTCTCTCATTCTGTGGGTTTTCTTTCTGTTCTGCTGATGGTTTCCTTTGCTATGCAAAAGCTTTTAAGTTAAATTTGGTCCCATTTGTTGATTTTATTTTTTATTTTCATTACTCCCAGAAGTGGATCAAAATAGATTTCTGCAGTTATGTCAGAGAATGTTGGAAGCTAATATTCATTGGACACCAAACAGGCACTAAGCGCTATGCAATGCTCTACATATTTTTATTATGTGAACTTAATGACTCTGTATGCTAGTAATTGTAAACTCCGTGTGCACACAGGAGCTCAGAGACTGTGACACAGAATAGTAACTATTGTATTATTTACCTTTAAAACCTATACTCCTTCTCTTGTACCTTATTCTATATGAAGTAGGAATATGACTTCAATTCCAAGAGACCCCTGAATGCAGACTCAGCTAATTCTAGAAAAGCATTCTCAAATGTATTCTTTCATCAATGTATCGAGGTATCAGATCACAAATAATGATATTATTGGTATTTTTACTGGCAACATCTGTAGTAATTCTAAGTAAGTGAAACTTGCTGCCTGATTGGATATCCTGGTTGAGTTCCTCCCTCTAATGCCTTTATGAGAAGCTTTAAACAGACTGCCTTTAGCAAAATACCACAATGGATATAATTTATTATTAGTTTATTTTTTCTTTAAAATCTTCACATCTCCTCAGGAATGTTCTTTTCTTCTCTCTTTCTCCACTACATCAGTATCAATGCTGTCAACATCACATTTTATCAAAGTCTGCCCTAAGGGGGCTAGATTTTCTGACTGTGGAATTTCAGGCATCATATAGGGGATAATCAGGCCTCTTTTTGGTGCACAGGAAGTCCAATTTAGAATCATCAAAATGACTGTGTAAAAGTTAAATTATAAGCACTAGAACAATAGAGAAGAGAGAATATACATTAAAAGCGTACACAGCAAAAATATCGAAATAGAGGTTAGCTCTTTTAGTGTTTACATTTTTTGTTTTCATCATAAATTCTAGGGGTATTCTCAGAAAGGCTTCTTTGCTACAGTATAAAAATGAACAACAGAGAATATTATAGGAAATGGAGTGTGTGTTTCTCTGCACATCTGGCACAAGCATCTGCTGGAGATGGGACACCAGCTCATTGCTCTTTCCCTGTGTGGAAGGTCTAATTAAGTAGCAGACAACCCAAGAAGCTCTTGAGTGCAATTCCAATCAGTATCCAAAGGTTTATGTGTGCTCACAAACCTCTTAGATCAGTTATATGGAAATGCAAATCTCAGCAGAACTTACTCCAACTTTCAGGCAAGAATATGCAGAAGTTGAAAGAACTTTTATGAGGCACTCCGTCTAGCTCCAAGACGTGAGAGAGAATGACTAAGCTAGAAGGAACTTCAGGAAGTCAAGTTCTCAGCTAAAGCTGCCATTTAAGTATATTTAAACTGGCTCAGAAAGAGAGCTGTTTACACTTTGCTGAATAGTCCCCAGTGACCAAGATTCTGCATTCATAGCTTACAGTCTTTAGAATCAAAGAGTTTTGTGTATTCACTAAATTCTCATCCTATCTTTCATGCTTTGTCTTTCTCTTTCTCTCTCCTTTTTCTCCTTTCCTTCCTCCACATCTCCCTGTCTATCCCTCTCTTTCTTTCTTCCCTTTCCTTCCCTCCCTCCCTCCTTCCTTCCTTCCCTACCCTCATTCTGACTGTAGTTTATAGAGAAATAGATATTTGACTCCATGCATCTAATTGTCTTTTATCAGTCCTCCTTTTATTAGGTCATCTTTAGTCTAAGGAATTTGTTTTTCACATTCCTTAGGTTTTGCTCATAGGGTCAATTTCCTAATTTCTGTTTGCTCTTTTTTTTTTTTTGGCAAGGGTGTTGGGGTCGGATCATCTGATTTGACACACTAAACCTAGACAGATTCTCTTAATGTTCACAGAGTTAAATCTGTCTGCTCTTTCTTTGTAAACCATCACTCTATTAGGAATTGGATTTCTATGTGTAAAATAAATATACTAAAGAGATATAGTATACAGCAACAGGGAATATAGCTAATATTTTACAGTAACTTTAAATGGAGTATGATCTATAGAATTTTGAAATGCTATGTTATACGCTTAGAACTAATTTAATGTAGTAAACTATACTTCAAAATTATACAACTATACTTCAAAAATGAATTATGTTTGTAAGTATACAGAAGAAAAAGCATAATATGAATACTCTGCAAAAAAATGCATACTACTAAATGCTAAACATTAAAGTCAGAATATATACTGGAAAATCCCAATAACATATGAAAGATTATTTTTTCCTTCAGTTTTTCACCTCCCATCATAGTTAATCTATTTAAACACTACTCATTTTTCCTAATGCATTATAATTCTAAGTCCCTGATATTATAAAAAGTTGGGTAGGTTGTGATACAAATAAAAGAAGGGAGGGGAGAAAAGTCATTTATACTTTAAATTAATCAAAATATCACTTTGATACATACAAATTTATTTTCCTTATGAATGGATATTATGAGAAGAAAACAAAAATTTTTAGTAATTTTTAAATTTTATGAATTGCACTTTGTACTAAAAATGGAAAAGATAAAGGAAGTTTATGAGTAAATGTGAAACTATAGACCCACTTGGCCCCAGGTCTGCAGGTGGACAATGGTGTCTGGAATTCACCTCCAGGTGGTAACTGCGATGAAAAATAGCCCTTATGATGCAAAAATAGACCTGAGTCACTCCTGAAACCAGTGCCTTAGTGAGGACCACCACCCCTCCCTGTCAAAGAAAAGGGCAGCAAACTAAGGCCCTATAAACACTGCCAAGATTTAGGTTTTATATAGAAGTGAGGGACTAGTGACATTTGGGGGTCCAGATACACTACTTTTAAAGCAGACATTGATTTCCTACTGGATGTGCTGTAGACTCAAACTTTGTAAAAGTCACTCTAAATCCTTATTTTAAGATCTGTTTCTTAGAATCTGGGGAGGTAGAGGTGCTGGAGATAATTTAAAAAGTACCCAACAGAGAAGGATGTCAGGAAATGAGGGGAAAGAGCAAGAAAGATAGGAGGGGAAAAGCCCTTCCTTTTTAGAGTAAATCCCTACAAACCCTCATGAAGACAGAGGGTCTCAGGCTGCTAACATCGATATCTTAACTTGGTAAATTAACATGGGGGAAAGATGAAGAAAGAGCATACTAAATAAAGCAGATTCAAAATTGAAACATAATTTTACTCGAAACAAAATTGATTTTATAAAACAGTCTAATAACACTTAAAAGGAGCATGTTTAGAGTGTTCAAAACACATTACAAATCACATATATAGAAAAAATGTGAAGCAAAATAGAATGAAACAAGATAAGGTAGGTAGAAGGGATCACAAAATAAGTATCAGTTCAGTTCAGTTCAGTCACTCAGTCATGTCCGACTCTTTGTGACCCCATGAATTGCAGCACGCCAGGCCTCCCTGTCCATCACCAACTCCCGGAGTTCACTCAAACTCACGTCCATTGCGTTGGTGATGCCATCCAGCCATCTAATCCTCTGTCATCCCCTTCTCCTCCTGCCCCTAATCCCTCCCAGCATCAGAGTCTTTTCCAATGAGTCAACTCTTCGCATGAGGTGGCCAAAGTACTGGCGTTTCAGCTTTAGCATCATTCCTTCCAAAGAAATCCCAGGGCTGATCTCCTTCAGAATGGACTGGTTGGATCTCCTTGCAGTCCAAGGGACTCTCAAGAGTCTTCTCCAACACCACAGTTCAAAAGCATCAATTCTTCAGCACTCAGCCTTCTTCACAGTCCAACTCTCATATCCATACATGACTACTGGAAAAACCATAGCCTTGACTAGACGGATCTTTGCTGGCAAAGTAATCATTAATGCTGATATATATTCATTAAAATAAAAACATAGTCATTAAAATTAAAAATAAAGCAAGAGGAAGGGAAAGCCCTGGACTGGATGTAAAAGAGAAAACAGGAAATAGGGAAATGTTGCTAATGCATTCACCCTACTACATATCACTGATAAAAGGGACAGACAGTAAATGAGAGTCACGGAAGATATATCAAGATTCTAAGAGATCCCAAAATAGGAACTGAAAAAGAGAAAAAGCAGTATTTGAACAGACAAGAGCTAAGAATTTTCAAATATTAAAGAAAGTTAGATCTTCAGTTTAACATATCTCCTGGAGTTCTGGGTAAGATAAAAAATTAAAAACACAGAAACAAACTTGACTTAAACAGAGCATAGTTGAACTGCAGACTATCAAGATTAAAGAGACCATTTCAAAAGCTGCCAGATGATTGACAAAATAAGTGAAAATTAAACTGGCAATAAAATTCTCTTTAGCAACAACAGATGCTGGAAGCAATAAAATGATATTTTCAAAGTTTTGAG
The DNA here is from genome assembly GCA_006408695.1 of Aepyceros melampus. NCBI lineage: Eukaryota > Metazoa > Chordata > Mammalia > Artiodactyla > Bovidae > Aepyceros > Aepyceros melampus. The sequence continues at coordinate 152,226 of SJXQ01010816.1, read as the reverse complement.
GGAAAATAACCTTGAAGTGCATGCCCAGTTAAATTACCGAGTATAAGAATAAATTAAAAATATACTGTGATATCTGAATAACCAAGAAACCCTTTAAAGAATTCTTTAAAAATATACTACAGTGAAAAGGAAAATGAAGATAGAGGATGTAGGATATACAAACTTAACAGAATATCAGAGCAACATAATAGTTAATAATCTTTTGGTGAGTTTAATTTATTCTTGACTATAAAAATACTTACTTTGTAAAAAGATAAAGGCAAAATTAAGCAAAAAAATAAAACAGTATATTTAGCACATGACAAAAAGAAGCTAACAGCTTTATCTTGAGAAATAGTTTGAGTGGTTTTAGACTTCGAAAAAATAAGTATGCAGGTTAAAAATCAAGAGACATGCATTAAAATATTAGAAATTAAATTTATATTTCCAGAACATCAGGCACTTTAGAAAAAAGTATTTTTTTTTCTCAAAAGGAAGAAAAGGGGAGAAACAGAAACAGGGAAGAAGATGGGAAACAAAATAAGATCTTAAAAGAAGGTCTAAATATAGCAGCAATCAAAAGTAATGAAAATGGATTAATATGATGAAAATCCTCAAGATCTTTAAGTGTGGCACTAATCGCTGCCATTCCAGTCCAGAATGTAACGTTGCTTTTGATTTACTGTTTTAGCAATCTGAGGGAAATTTCAGAGGCTTCCGCTTTTGTTTTCCACTACAGTAGCTCTTACTTCACATGCCAAGGACTCAATGTGAAAACTGCTTCAACTGCCAAGTATGTCAGTCCCCGTTACACATTCAGAGACTGCAGAAAGCTTGAGTGAGTCCCCAGGCTCAGAACACCCATCATAAATCAAATCTTGGCCAGGATTCTATTTTTACCTTTCTAGTTACTCCCATGTATTGTCCACTGCAGCAGCAGAGCCCAGGTAACACTTGGCTTATCTGGATATTAAAATGAACTCACATTCTGTTTCTAATATTCCTTGAAATATTGGGTGTTTTGTTCTTCCTGAAATACAGTAGAAAAATAACTAAATGGCCATGTGTAGCTGGGGGAAGGGCTGAGGAAACATGATGACTTTTGGTGGTGGTATTGCAGAATCTTTCTTTTGGGAAGGATGCAAAGGTTACTAGATGTGAAAGTGTTTTGATTCTAGAAGAGTTCTAGGTCTAAAACCTGACTAGTCTGTATACTGGGTTAGGTGTCAAGGCTTCTTATAGAAGTGACTGGTCTCAGCCCCTCCATCATCCCTGTACAGCTGAGGGATACTCTTGGTGGATGCCCATCCATTTTTCCCCTGAGATTGCTATGGTTCTGTTAGCCTGCTTGATAACATTCTAGATGTCAGGTCTCTTTGGCTGCAGCTGCACCATTATCGATCAACAAGAAACTTGCTTCTTCAAATAGTAGTCTTCAAATCAGCTACTTGGCTTCTACCATTAGTCTGTGATCCCACTTAATATTAGCAAGCCAAGCTCTGGAAACACCTCTCTTACCTTCAGCTGCCAGTTAATTCTTTAGTTCACTTTTTATGCTTCTTTCCAGCAGCACTTGACTTTGTGTCTTCCTATGGAAGAAAATCATCTGGTGAGTGTTCCAAATACATAGAGTATATTTATTCAAGAATGCCCAGTTATCTGAGCCTTCTAATTTTTTCTTTCACCATCTGCCAGGGCAATTCAACGTTTCTTAACACAGGTCAGTTCTAAACTTCTTTTCCATGTTATGAGGAACTGTCTCCTGAAATCTTTGTTGGTTTAAAATCTTGTATCTTAGGAGAGTGCTTGCAAATGTATAAATGCTTTCCTGTCCATTTTTGTTATTGCTGTTTGGGCCCTTTGAAAACGCACTCTTAGAATCTATTTCTATGAATATTCCTCCAGCTTCTGTAGGTCCATGCTAAACAGGCCTTGCAGTTCCTTAGGGATATATGAGATTTCCTTCCTTAACAGGCCAGGTATGTCCCCAGCTAGTCATGACTTAAGCCTAGCTAGGTGCCTAGTTTGTCAGGAAGAAGATGGGGCAGACCCTTAGGGGGAAGTGGTCATCTTGACGGGGAGAGACCTCTGTGTTACTGCAGCCATAAGGGGAGTGCCAACTCTGAAGAGAGGTCAGTCACCCTGTCAGCTCAGAAGGTTCATTGGAGTCTAGGGAACCTAAAATCTCAGAATTTCTCCCAGATGTCTCTATTCTGTATGTTAGACTCCTAGGATTTCCCAGTCAGGACTCTGATCTTGGCTTAAAAGACTTAGCTGGCTGGAGCATTTAACCTTCTGAAGCTCACCCACTGAGACCATTATATCCTGGGCTTGGTTTTCTGCCCAGGATACAGTATCTGTACTCCTGATACAGCAGATGAGGGCTCTGTACGCTACAAAAAGGGTCCTCTGGCTTTCATACTTGACTTTAAAATGTTTGATAACTGGCTTCAGCATTTCATTCTCTTTCTCTGCAGCATCAGTGCAGTTTAGCAGTAACCATCCAAACCCTCCACACTTGTAACTGTTCCTCTGTAAGTTTCAAATGTCAGCTAATGCATTCCCTTGACCAGTTTACTAGCCCAATTCACTGGTTTTAAAAGCTTAACAAGTAGAAATCTAGCAGCTGTTTGTGTTCGACCAGTGACTAGATCTCCTGGAGGAGGAAATGGCAACTCACTCCAGTATTCTTGCCTGGAAATCCAATCCCGTGAACAGAGGAGCCTGGCGGGTTACAGTCAGTGGGGTCACAAGGAGTCAGACTCAACTGTGAATGCACACAGTGACTTGGGCAGGTGGGAGAGTCCTAGGGCGGGTGGGGGAGGCAGGGAGTGATCTAGCCTCAAAATATCAAATTATTATCTGCCATTTTGAAGCACTCCTAGACCTTGGCTTCAAGGAGCTTAGGTGCTTGAGAAGAGTTTCTTCTGGCACAGACATTTTCAGGATTCATTTACTTCTACAAAACATCTTGGCCTCTTTTCAGCCATGAAAATACATACTCAGCCTGGAAAATATGAAGAAGGCAGTAATGGGCTCTGCATGGCAGCCATGCCTAGTCCTGCTCAGTATCTGTCCCTCCTGCTGATGGTCTAGAAGGAATATCATGCTTTATCGAGGGATTTTATTCTTCTGTTTGTTCCTTTACCCTGCCCACCTCCTGTCTCAAAGGTGATGCTCAGAAATACAATCCCTTCATGTTTCAGAGTTTAGATTGTTAAGAAGCTCTGAAGACTGCCAGGAATAACATTCTATATCCCAACTGAAATGGAAAAAAAAAAAAAAGACATTTGAGAGTATATTAGCTGTTTTGGCTGAACACAACTTTCAAACAGCAGGTGATCTTTGCTGCAGCTGACAGAAGGCCTTTAAAATGGGTTCTGGAATTTTATTTTCTTCATCTTGCATGTGGATAATTGAATTGCAGTTTGCTAACTGAGACAACACTAGTTGGTGTCATGTGTACCATTCTGACATTTTAAAGGAATCTTGGGCTTCTTTAGCCACTGAAAAATAGTATACTAAAGGCAGAAAGTTTCCAGATAGTGTATTTTTAGACTGACAAGTTAGTACACCTTCTGTGAGAAGAAATAAGCTTCTTAAAAGCTTTTAAATGTTCTTCAAATCAGTTTGTTCTTTTATTTCTCTAGAGTCTTGATGATATGCTCAAAAGCACTGTTTTTATTTTAATAGTTACATGGCAATAGTGATAACTGATTGAACGCTACCACTCCCCATGCATTAGTTAGAATGTGATATACATTTTCCCATTTAATCTTATTTTCATTAGAGGAAACAGAAGCTTAAATAATTTGAGTATTTGGCATATGATCATTTAGGAGGGATGGAGAAGGCAATGGCACCCCACTGCAATACTCTTGCCTGGAGAATCCCATGGATGGAAGAGCCTGGTAGGCTACAGTTCATGGGGTCGTTAAGAGTCGGACACAACTGAGGAACTTCATTTTCATGCATTGGAGAAGGAAATGGCAACCACTCCAGTATTCTTTCCTGGAGACTCCCAGGGACAGAGGAGCCTGTTGGGCTGCCGTCTATGGGGTTGCACAGAGTTGGATATGCTGATGCAACTTAGCAGCAGCAGTAACATTTAGGAGGGAAGGCTGAACCCGGGTCAGTATGCAGTAAATCCAGCCCTAACAACCTCTGTGCTAAAATATTCCACAGTATCTCTCCTGCATCTGTAAACTCAGCCATTAGCACGGCATCTGGCACTTAGGGAAGACTAAACAATGTAGAAAATAAATGCCCATAGAATTAAATGAAATCTTAGTTATGGGGAAAGGCTGTGACTGTATGTAATGTATCCTATGAAAAGAATTATTTGGCTACCTGAACCTGTTTTGGAGAACTATGTTTCTACTTCCCTCTTGACCTGTTTTTTTTAAATGTTTTGTTTTCTTAATTTTTATTGAGCTTGACATATAATAAATTTAACATATTAAATAGTATCATTTGATAAATATGAATACACTCATCAAACTGTGAATATTTCAAAAGTGAATAATTCCATCAATTGGAAGGTTTATCTTGACTAAGTTATAATCCCTCTATTCCACTCTCTCTCCACCCCAGACAACCATTGATCTTGTTTGTTACTATAGATTAGTTTGCATATCTGGAATATAAGGTAAATTGTATAATATAACATGTATTCTTTTTTGTCTGGATTATTTTACTCATCACAGTCAGTTGGAGATGCATCCCCATAGCTACATATATTGACAGGTGTACTTTTTATTGTTGAGTAGTATTTCATTGTTTGGATATACCACAATTTCTTTATCAGCTTACCTGTTGATAAACATGTGGCTACAACTAGAAACAAGAAAATTATGAAATGCAAAGGCTCACTGGTAATGGCAAGCATAGAGTAAGAACAGGCAGTCATCCACATACAAAGCTAGTAGAGAGGTTAAAAACCAAAAGCAGTAAAATCATTTATATAATTTAAAATATGTTTTAAGTTGCTTATCTCTTAATTTCAAAGCATTTTAAAAACTGTGCATTTTACTTTCCTCCCTGATACTATTTTTGATATTACATTTTATATCTGTTTTATGTACACCTTAACTGCTTACTGAGATATAGATAATTTCACTACTACACTCTTATACACAAACCTCATGATAACTGCAAACCAAAAATCTATAATAAATATACACACAAAAAAGAAAAGGAATCTAAACATAGCACTAAAGAGTCATCAAATCTCAAGAACATGTGGGCTGTTTCTCCTATTGACTATTACACATCACGCTGCTATGAACATCACTGTACCCAGGATTAAATGGATATCTGCTTTTTCTCTTGGGTGTACCTCTAGATGGATGGATGGTATGACACCTGCATATTTAACTTTTAAGGGAACTGTCAGAAACTGGCAGATTGTTTTCCAAAGTGGTTGTACCATTCATTTTTCAGCGAGTATGTTGAGTTCCCCCTCCTCTTTATACTCAACGACCCTTGATACAGTCAGTCTTTAGACATTCTAATAGCTGTGTGGTGTCATTTCAAGTGGTTTTAACTTACATTTTCTAATAAATTGTGTGGATAGCTTACATTTTTTCATGAATTATGTGGGTCATGTTTCTGTGAGCTTATTTGTCATAGAGTTTTCTTTTCATAGTGAAGTCCATTTTCAAATGTTTGCCCATTTTAAAAACTGGTTTGTGTTCTTGTTAGTGAACTTTGGTAGTTCTTTTTACATTCTGAATACAAGTCCATCAGATACACGCTTCTCAAGTATTTTCTCCTTGAAATATTGTATTTTAATACAATATTGAAAATATTATATTTCAATACAATATTATTTGTATTATCCCTTGCATTTCTATAAGGATTACAAGGCACCTGCTAGCATTTTTATTCAACAGGGTTGTATTGAGTCTATCGATCAGTTTTGGAGATTTGACATCTGAATAACAGTCTTCAGATCCATGAACATATGGATGTTGTCTCCATTTATTTAAGTTTTAAATTTCTGTCAGCAATATTTTGTAAAGTTCAGTAGAGGTTTCACATACTCATTGAGATTTATCCATAGGTATTTCATATAATTTGATATTATTATAAACAAGATTATTGTTTCCAGCTTCTGATTATATTGGTATATAGAATTCCAAC
>SJXQ01010816.1:90414-146003 GCA_006408695.1 Aepyceros melampus | reverse complement strand
TAGTGATGGACAGGGAGGCCTGGCGTGCTGTGATTCATGGGGTCACAAAGAGTTGGACACGACTGAGCGACTGAACTGACTATGAATATTGAGGTGCATATCTTTTCAAATCATGTTTCTCTCTGCATATATACCCAGGAGCATGATTGGTGGATTATATGGTAGCTCTATTTTTAGTTTTTTAAGGAACCTCCATACTGTTAGCCACAGTTGCTATTCCAATTTACCTTCCCACCAACAGTGTAGAAGGGTCACTATTTATCTATTCTTTTTTTGAAATTACTTTTTTTGGAGTATAGTTTCTTGACAGTGTTGTATTAGTTTCTACTGTGCTGCCATACAGATGCACATACCCACTCCTTTTGGACTTCCTTCCCATTCAGGTCACCACAGTGCACTGAGTATTGTTTCTTGTCCTGTGCAGTGTGTTCTCATTAGTTATCTATTTTATACACAGTATCAGTAGTGTACATGTGTCAGTCCCAATCACAGTTGCTATTCCAATTTACCTTCCCACCAACAGTGTAGAAGGGTCACTATTTATCTATTCTTTTTTTGAAATTACTTTTTTTGGAGTATAGTTTCTTGACAGTGTTGTATTAGTTTCTACTGTGCTGCCATACAGATGCACATACCCACTCCTTTTGGACTTCCTTCCCATTCAGGTCACCACAGTGCACTGAGTATTGTTTCTTGTCCTGTGCAGTGTGTTCTCATTAGTTATCTATTTTATACACAGTATCAGTAGTGTACATGTGTCAGTCCCAATATCCCAGTTCCTCTTACCCCTCCTCCTCCCTTGGTACAGTTCCCTGTACTAGGCAGTAGGTCCTTGCAATTATCTATTTTATATATAGTCGTGTGTATATGTCAATCTCAGACTTTTAATTTATCACACCTCCCCACCACTGCCCCCTCCACCCCCCACCCACATTTCTTTTCTGGTAACCATAAATTTATTTTCTAAGTCTGTGAGTTTGTTTCTGTTTGGTAAATAAGTTCATTAGTATCTTTTTTTTCATATTCCACATATAATCATATCATATGGTATTTGTCTTTCTCTTTCTGACTGACTTCACTTGGTATGGTAGTTTCCAGGTCCATCCATGTTGCTACAAATGGCATTATTTCATCTTTTTATTATCTAAGTATTATTTCACTGTATAAATGTACCAAATCGTCTTCATTCATCTGTTGATGGATGTTTAGGTGGATTTCATGTCTTGGCTAATTGTAAACAGTGCTGTAGTTAATACTGAGGTGTATTTATCGTTTTGGATTATGGTTTTCTTCAGCTATATGCCCAGGAGTAGGATTGCTGGATAGTATGGTAGTTTTACTTCTAGTTTTTTAAGGAAACTCCATGCTGTTCTTCATAGGGTTTATACCAGTTTACATTCCCATTGACAGCATAGGAGGATTCCCTTTTCTCCACACCCTCTGAAGCACTTATTGTTTGTACACTTATTTACCAAAAAAAAAAAAAAAAAAAAAACCCTCAAGGATTATTATTATCATAGATCAATCATTATTATTTTTGGAATTACCTTTATTTTTGGTTCTCCTCCTTAGGTTGTGGAATGATATATGATATTTTATTGTATTTTAATTGTGTCTTAATCATAGAAAGCTGGGCTTCCCTGGTAGCTCAGCTGGTAAAAAATCCACCTGCACTGCAGGAGACCTGGGTTTGATACTTGGGTTGGGAAGAATCCCTAGAGAAGCTATAGGCCACCCACTCCAGTATTCTTGGGTTTCCCTTGTGTCTCAGTTGATACAGAATCCATCTGCAATGCTAGAGACCTGGGTCTGTTCTCTGGGTTGGAAAGATCCCCTGGAGGAGGGCATGGAAACCACTCCAGTGTTCTTGCCTGGAGAATCCCCATGGATAAAGGAGCCTGGCTGGCTGCAGTCCATGGGGTTACAAAGAGTCAGACACCCCTGAGTGACTAAGCACAGCACAGAAAGCTAATGCTTTATAAAGCTTATTCTGTGCCAAGTAATGTTTGCAGTATCATAGGTATAGCAACAATGTTAACAATCTGATTTTGTAAGCACTATAATTATTACAATTTAAAATTGAGAAAGCAAAGGAAAATAGAGGCTAATATATTTTTCTATTAACCAGAGCAGAGTCAGAATTCAGACCTAGGCGGACGCCTTGAATCTGGAGAGCTAATGAGCATTCATTTATGCTTACTAGAAGTGGCGTATATATTAGTATTACCAGCCCAAGTGAATTACAGACACTTTGGACACTAAATGCTATCATGAGTGCTTCACTGTTAAGACATCAAGATCTATTCAGATTCTTGCAAACTAAATATGTTGCTTTAGAATTCTTGAGGATGACATGCCTTATACAGTAACACAAGATGCTGCTGCTGCTGCAATACAAGTCCATAAAGGTTTTAATAGTCTCCAGAGAAGCCCTGATCCTACCCTGATTCCTTCTTTATTCAGCCTTTTTGTTTTTCCTATAAATTCTTTCACTACTTCCTAAAGTGCTTGGGAAAAAATATCTTCACTCAGTATAAATTTGGATGTTTTAAAAAGTGCCATTTAATGAATAGTTAATAGTTGTTAGTTTTTCTTAGAATATACATACTCATGAAATGAATACCTTCAAAAAGGGCTATATAAATTATATTGAATTTGGCTGTGAAATATCAGGAAGATGAATGGGACAATTCAAGACTTGAGAATATTCAGAGAAATATGAGGAATTTTACCAAGGCTTTTAAAATAAAAATATTGTTATTGTTGTTGTTTTTTGCTAAGTTGTGTCCAACTCTTTTGTGACCCCATGGACTGTAGCCAGGCTCCTCTGTCCATGGGATTTCCCAGGCAAAAATACTGGAGTAGGTTGCCATTTCCTTCTCCAGGGGATCTTCCTGACCCAGGGATCAAACTTGCATCTCCTGTATTGGCAGGCAAATTCTTTACTACTGAGCCACCAGGGAAGCCCAAATAAAAATATAAAGACTAGCTAATAAAGTGAAAGATCTCTGCCATGCAAGTGAATTATGTGGGCATACTTAAAGAATTCAGCATTGAATGAAGAAAATAGAAGAGACTTTTGTGGTCAACTATCTGCATTTTCCAGGTCTCCTGATGCTTTACATAAAATAATCTCATTGAATTAATTTTATTCAAAAATCTTAGGTATCCAAGGTAACTGCAGTAATGGTTAACATTTGGAAAACTATTCCCCTTTAAGTCCAGGAAATATTTAGAAGAATCGTCTGCAGTATCCAGGAAAGGTAGCAGCATCCTAATGACTGACACGTCCTTCTGACAACATCAGTGACAGCTTCATTAAACACACCAGTTCATACCGCTGACTTGGAATTGATTTCCTCTGGGGTTGGAGGGTACCATTAGGCTTTCATCAGAAGGAACTTGATCTGCCCAGCTTTCCACATGCTGCTTCTAACCTGCATGCTGCCATTGACATGTGAATTAGAAGTGACTTGAAGAAACATTTTGCCAGGGTGAGTTAATAATTTAAGACCAAGAAGTGGGGGGTGGGGGTGGTAGATGCTGCCAGTTATATTTCATGAGCATCTAAAAATCAGAAGTATCTGTATAAATGTCCATATTGTAGGTGCACAGGTTAATCTGGAGCCAAGGTATCTGTTTGGCACTCCAGTTTTAGATAGGTACCTTGGGGCCCTGCCAGGCAGCACCACCATTAACCTTGCTCTTCTCTTGACGGGTCTGGCTGCCACTGGACCTTTTTACATTCCTGCTAAATCATCAGTGCCTAGGTCTCAGGAAGGCCACAAAACACAGCTGCTCAGTTGCCCTGGAGTTGTGTGATGTGGCATCCTTTCTGTGCTCCACTGTGTTCCATGCAAAAGGAGAGTGCCTCACCCTCTTTTGATGTTGCCCTATGTTAACAGGTATATGCCCACGTGTCTTTATGATCAAAATCTCCCAGAGTTACTAATGAAAAAGAAATTGTAGATTTTTTTCTTTCTTGGAGTACTCATTGTAAAAGGAAAGAGGATATACCTAAGCCCAAGAGTATCTATTGCATGAGTCCTAACCTACTTTCAAATTTATTTTTTCATCTTTATATGGTCTTTCTGAGCAGCTTCTTAGTCGGTGGATAGGGTTGAGATGATCCACCCATGTAGTCACTATCTCTTATGACGGATGCTGGCAACCATGATTTACAGCTCACGGTCAGTATCATTGTTGCATCCTTCCATATGACATGATGTAAAAGTGCACCTTCAGCGCTGGAATTGGGAATGGTATTAATAGCAGAGTTCTTTGTCTTTGCCTGTGGATTAACTGTTGTCCTTTATAGGAAGATAGAGGTGGCTGACCTTTTAACGTGGCAAATAGTGTGAGCATATTTTCTAAGAGTTCAGATAAAGAAAAGAAAACCAGGACGATTATAACACCAACGCCAGTGTGACCAAGGCACAGCTGAAAAAGAAGGCTAAGTGACTGTGTTGTTTTCATGACAGATGGGAGGACATATATAACTCGATTAGGAAGATAAATAACAGAAACAGAGCATTTGTGATTGGGCTTGGTGCAGAAGGAGAGGTGAAGGCACATATGGAGACTGAATCTCACAAGTCTTGGATAAGACAGGCAAATATGTCTAAATAAATCAAAACTGTTTTGTTCCCCCGCCCCCACCCCAGAGACACCAATATTCAGTTGAAAATAGTGGCTGCTGGGCTAGCTTGGGAATACCCCACTGATGAGCATGCAATATCTTATTGTTCCCTTGATGGCTCTGTGAAATTCAGTGAGGTGACATTTCCTGAAAAAGAAATTGCAGTAAAATGCTCTGTGGGAAAACAAAAGGGGAATTTTTGATCATATATTATAAAGTTCATTCTGTCAAATCTTGCTAGCAAGTTTCCTTTTTAATATTGGGACTATTATGATCATGTGTTTAATTTTTAAAATTTATGTTATTGACCTATAGTTGATTTACAATGTGTTAATTTTTGCTGATTGGCAAAATGATTCAGTTATGATACATATATATATTTGTATTCTTTGCCATTATGGTTTATCACAGGATATTGAATATAGTTCCCTATGTTATACAGTAGGACTTTGTTGTTTATCCATTTCATATAATAGTTTACATCTGCTAATTCCAAACTCCCACTCCATCCCTTCCCACCTCTTCCCCTTGGCAACCACAAGCCTGTTCTCTCTCTGTGAGTTTGTTTCTGTTTTGTGGAATGTTCATTTTGTCGTATTTTAGATTCACATGTAAGTTATATCATATGGTATTTATCTTTCTCTTTCTGACTTCCATCACTTAGTATGATAATCTCTAGTTGGATCCATGCTGCTGCATATGACACTACTTTGTTCCTTTTATGACTGACTAGTATTCCATTGTATATATGCAGCACATCTCTTTTATCCATTCATCTGTTGATGGACATTGAGGCAGCTTCCGTGTCTTGGCTATTGTGAATAGTGCTGCAGTGAACATAGGGGCATATGTATCTTTTTGAATTATAATTTTGTCTGGATATGTGCCCCAGAGTGGGATGGCTGGATCATATATGATCATATTTTTTTGTTCCAAATTGAAAATATTTTTTTCTTTTATGCTGGAGAGTTAATTAAGCTCATTCACATTCATTTGTAGGACTGACTGGTTTAGTTTTCAACTGCATCATAATTTATAATTATGGGCCTTTTGTTTTATTTACTATGTTTCTTTATCTATAGGATGTACACTATCTCTTTTATACAAACTGGGTATTGAAGAAGGTTGAATGGTTTGTCAAGGGCTATTTTGGTACTTAGATCTCTTCTAGCAACTTTAATTCCCTCTTATTTAACCTTTTACTCTCTGCTTTACCATTTTTTATTTCTTTGGTGGCTGCTGCTGCTGCTAAGTCGCTTCAGTCGTGTCCAACTCTGTGCGACCCCATAGATGGCAGCCCACCAGGGTCCCTCCTCCCTGGGATTCTCCAGGCAAGAACACTGAAGTGGGTTGCCATTTCCTTCTCCAATGAATGAAAGTGAAAAGTGAAAGTGAAGTCGCTCAGTCGTGTCCGACTCTTAGTGACCCCATGGACTGCAGCCCACCAGGCTCATGCGTCCATGGGATTTTCCAGGCAAGAGTACTGGAGTTGGGTGCCATTGCCTTTTTTGGTGGAGGTGGCCTTAAATATCTACTTTTTGTCTATAAACAATGACTTTTTTGTGGTTTTCTTTTTCCTCTCCCTTCTCTCAATTTTTAATTGATTATTTGTTATAAAAATATACAACATGAAGGTAATGATGAAAGGTACAAGCTTCTAGTTAGAAAATAAGTTCTAGGGATGTAAAGTACAGCATGCTGACTATAGTTAATAATACTATATTCCATATTTGAAAGTTGCTAAGAGAGTAAATCTTAGAAGTTCTCATCACAGTGGAAAAAAGTTGTGACTATGTTAGGTGGTCAATGTTTGCTAGGCTAACAGTGGGGATCATTTCACAATATATGTATATGTTGAATTATTATATTTTATACCTGAAAATAATAAAATTAGATATAAACATTATTTCAATTAAAATGTATATGGTAATCTCCCACATGTCTCTCCCTTTATGAGTATATTCATATATTATTCATATATTTTCAAGAAATGCTTGCTATCTATCCTTTTCTGAAAACTTCACAGTCAAAATTAAGTTGGGTAAAGCTTGTGCTTTTTTAGGAAATTCATTTTGATTTTTGATTTCTGATCCAAAGTAGCTTTTCATGTGTTCAAATGCTCATTTCAGTATTTTTAATTCTGTTCAGTGTGTAGATTAGGACTTTTTCTTTGGGTTGATGTTTTCATATATGTGGGAGTGGGGAAGATGCCTCATTTAAATTGCACTTTTTTAGGCCTGATTTTTATGCAGCAGATCTCTGTGGACTTTGTTGTTTTCATTTTGAATGATATCTAGATATTTTATATGATTCTTATTTTAATGGCACCGTTTTCTGTTAACCTAGCAAAGACAAAACTTAGCAGTGTTTTGTTGTTGTTGTTTGGTTTTGATGATGGAGGAGAGGTTGATAGATTCCCGTCACTTTATGTTTTCCACTTTCTCTTCCTGTTTTCCCTTTTGTCACCCAGTTACCAGACCTCACTCCTTTCTTTGGTTCCTGTACCTCTTTAGAAGCTCTGTGTTTGGAAGACATTTTTAGAATCATGCTCTCCCCACCTCCCCTCCACACACAAGTCTTAGGTAAGGAAACACATCTAAATAACGAAAAAATGTTCTGTCTTCCCAAAGACATTAATGCTCAATTTAAAGCCGTGGTCGCTAAAGTAGTGAACTAGTTTTGGGAATACCCCACTAATGAACAGACATTAACATCTTGTTCCCTTGATTATTCCATGAAATTTAGAAAGTCACGTTTCCTGATTAAGAAACTTGCCCATGAAGCAATTTACCTCTTTAAATTGAATGCCTGAAATGGAGTGTATCTCTTTATATCCTGAACCTCTCTCTTTTTATACTGTTTGGCTCTTAAAGAGCAAATACTTTGCCGTCCCTTCCTGGAGGTTTGTTGTGTGATCCGATTTTTATTTGTCCCACTTCAGAGATTCCCTTTTTTCTCTGGTTGCTTCCACTCACCCTCAGGCTCCTTAGCAAGTGTCCTTTCTTTGTGTTTCTTCTGTTTTTTTTTCCCCTTCCTTTCCTTGTCATGGAGCACTGAGGTGCATGGGGATGACTGAGAACATTTGGTCCTGCGGCGCTGATCATCCCATGCTCTTTCTCTTTTTATGAACAGTAAGTTTACATCCTCCATCTTCAAGTAACCTTAAAGGTGCAATTTTGTCTACAGTCTTTTCATAGATGGACAGAGAATTTAATTCTCTATAAAAATATTCAGGGCGGTTTTTCCTACACAGTCTTCTTTGTCTGTAGCCACCCCAAAGCTTTCTTCTCCTTGGCGATACAGATCTCTTACATTTAGGAAACCTGTGCTTTTTGGTGCCCTTGTCGCCTCTTAGCCCAGAGGTGGCCTGTGCAGGCCACTCTTCTCCTCTGGTTTTGTGTTCCCTTATTCACTTTATGCAAGTGAGGGTCTGTTATAGCTCTTTTTTGCTTGGAGCCTTTAGCATTTAATCTCTTTGGTTAGGGTCTGAAAATATGCAACTGTTCCATTTCTTCTAAAGTGTGATACTTTTCCTGTCGACTTGCTCAGTGACTGCTTTGTTGTTGTTGAGCTCTTTTTAGTATTAGCAAGCATATCCTTAGTGCTAGGATTTTAAAGTCACTTCTGCTAGATCTCCAAACCCACTAGCACACGGTTGACCTCTAATATCATGGCAGCAATAGTTTTGCTGTGGTATAACATGGATCATCGCACCTCTATCCTTCATTATCAATTTCCTTTTCACATTGTAAGCCATGGCTCAGCAAATAAGTACCTATGGGCCAAATCCAGCCTTTGGCCTGTTGTAAGTAAAATGGTATTGGAGCACAGCTTTGTTCATTCATTTATGTACTGTCTGTGGCTGAGTATAGGATTATTGAGCAGTTATAACAGAGACCATAGTGGCTTCAAAGCCTAAAATATTTATAAGCTGGCCCTTTGCAATATTTGCTGATCGCTGCCACATATATTATGGTTTTGTTACAGAAGAACATCTCTTCAAATTTCTAGATGATCACGAGTGAATGAGTTATTCTTCTCTAACTCTGAAATCGCAGGGGCTTGACATCATAAAAGTAACTAACAGGAAGTCCGGTGGTGTATTCCTGGGCTGTCCTAATCCAAAAGTTGACTTGGGTATCCAAACTTCTTTGATCATGGAGCACTGATATTTTGGAGTTTTTTTTACTACCATCCACACAGGGGAGAGAGAAAAGGGAAGAAGACGTGATGGATGATTGCTCACGTTGGCATGGAAGATACACCCATTGCTTTTATTCATATTTTACTGGTTAGCATAGTTCTATGTTTAACCTTATTGCAAGAGAAGCTGGAATACGAGTTTGCAGGTATTTTCATATTAATTCTCTAGGTTTCTTTAGTAGGCAGATATCCAGGACAGCTCCTTTACCTCTCTTGTTTGCAGTTTTTAATTTATGGCCCCATAGAAGTTCCCATCGTTTGTGTTAAGAATCAGCCATATCTTTAAATGCTTGTGTAGTGATTTAAAATATGTCCACAAATTCATTGGTACTCTTTCTTTTAAAAGATGGAGTTTAATTCCCATCTATCTGATTGTTGCCTGTGTGTATTATTCTAGGTGTCTCCAATATTTGGACAGTATCTGATATGTAGCAGATGTTTCTTGTTGTTGAATAGAAAACAGCAGATTTTGCATAATTTATTGGAAAAGCATACTGCCAAGGAACTTGATAAATACTGTATTCAAAGTGAGCTTCAAATAATTGCAGATGCAAAACTAAGACAATTCTGTAAACAGTAATAGATAACCAGAAACAACAATATATATATAAATGTACAATGTAAGAAACATGATGGCCGTGAGAAAGAGAAGGGAATTAGATGGACCTGGACAAACAGGCATCCAGAAACAAAAGAAAAAGTGATGGTTCCTTATTCATGCAGAATAAAGAATCTAACCCCTAGAGAGCAACTAAATATCCACATCTAAGTGCATTCAGGATTTATTGCATATATTAATATTTAACTTAATTGTCATCTTTATGCAACTCCAAGTTGAAAAATAAAATTGTTTTTCATGTTGGCGGGTGTTATGCATAGGGGAACATTTAATAATGTGGGTGATGGTATATAATTGAGATCAGAGCTATTTTATATAAAGTGATCAGGAAGAGCTTTTCTGATAAAAAGAACTTTTGAGTTTCAGTTTAATAGGAACTAAGGCTTGTGGGTACCAGGAAGTGGAGTATTCCAGCAGAGGAAAGAATAAGTGCAGAGGTCCTGAGACAGGAACATGTCTGTTATGTTTGAGGAACAGCAGGGAATCCAGAATAATGAATGCAGTAACTAAGGAGAGAATGATAATTATCTGGGTCAGAGGCATACCAGGGGTTATCCCTTAAAGCTATGATTAAAAAAAAAAAAAAAACTTTCAATGAGATAGAAAATTTGAAAACATTACAAGGTTTTGAGCAGAGCAGGGAAAATATTTGGCTTATATTTTAGAAACATATCTAAGCAGTTCTGTGAAGACTATAGGAGGGTGTTAGGATATTATTGCAATAGTTGATATAAAATATGGTAGTGTCTTCTACTTGGATAAGGAAATGGCAACACAATCTGGTATTTTTGCCTGGAGAATTCCTGGTCAGAGGAGCCTGGTGGGCTATGGTCCATGGGGTTGCGAAGAGTTGGACACAACAATAGCACCTACTCCAGTACTCTTGCCTGGAAAGTCCCATAGACGGAGGAGCCTGGTGGACTGCAGTCCATGGGGTCGCTAAGAGTCAGACACGACTGAGCAACTTCACTTTCACTTTTCACTTTCATGCACTGGAGAAGGAAATGGCAACCCACTCCAGTGTCCTTGCCTGGAGAATCCCAGGGACGGGGGAGCCTGGTGGGCTGCCATCTATGGGGTTGCACAGAGTCGGACATGACTGAAGCGACTTAGCAGCAGCAGCAGAGCAACTAACACACACACAGTGTCTTCTACTAAGAATATAATACTGAAGGAGGATGAAAGTTAGATTCTTCTTTGCTGTGTTATAATTAAGCTGTGTATTATAATACCATTTTTTAAAAATTATTCAGAAGTTGATTATAGAGGTAACTAAGATGTAATCACATTTCTTTAATGTTTCTTTATTGTGGTAGAAGTCATATAATATAAAACATACTATTCTAACCACATTTAACTGTACAGTTCAGTGACACTAAGTACATTCACAATTGCTGTCATCTTCCAGCATCATTGATCACCTGCTTAAACTGAAACTCTGTCTCCATTAAACACTAAGTCCCCATCTGCCCTTCCCATCCACCCTCACTCCTGGGCCCCTGGCATCTTCCAGTGTACTTTCTGACTCTATGAATTAGACTATTCTAGATATCTCCATAAATGGAGTAAAACAGCATTTTCTGCACCTAAGGTATATCTATATTATTCTAAAAACACAGAGTTCATAGGTAATCCTGTAGTACCAATAGGCTGTCATTTCCATAAGAGAAGGCATTCCAGCACTCAGAATACTTCCTGTCATGTGTGAATTCTTAAGTAAACACCTGTGGAATGAATGAATAAATGAATGACTAAAAGAGTGAATTTGTGAATAGCACATATTTTATACTTGTTGCAACAAGTTATATTATGGTCATATCCTAGGCCAGATCTGTGTAACATGACTAAAACATATTTATTTCCATTTTTCAACTCTGCATTTCCTTTTGCTTCTTGACTGTGATCTCCATAATTAAAGGTTACAATGCCTTTTGATGAAGTAAGAGGCATAAGCCTTACTGAGTTTTGCATCATTGCTTACTACCCTTACCAGATCTTATAAGCAAAATAGTGTATCTTCAGAGGGGATGCTACTGCAGGGACACTGTAATATGAGTTGTACGCAAGGTTTTGCTTTTTGTATTGGCTCACATAAAACTCATCCAATCCATTGAAATCATTCTAGAAACAAGACAGAGTAGAAATCAATAAGCAAAAACTGGTGATAACAATGATGACTCATTTTAAAGTCTTATGTAATGAAAATAAACTGCTCTTTCAACATAGTTATGTACCCCCCAAAATTTTTCCCTTTCCTCTTTAGCAGTTTCAATGCTGGGAAAAGTTTTACTTTTTGTATCTGTTAAATTTATTAATTTACATGATTCTTATCACTGCTGAGGTTACTGGTTATTTGTTAGAGAGATTATACTTTGCATTGATTCCGTGTCCCTTTTAAGTGTTTTATTTTTAATTCAATTTTGTTATAGTTGCTTTACAATGTTGCATTAGTTTCTGTTGTAGAGCAAAGTGAATCAGTTAGCATATACATAAATGCACTCTCTTTAGATTCTGTTCCTCTATGAGTCATTCCAGAGTACTGTGTGAGCTCCCTGTGCTATGCCATAGGTCCTTATCAGTTACCTATTTCATATATAATAATGCACACATGTCAATCCCAATCTCCTAATTTATTCTCCCCCTTAGTAATCAAAAGTTTGTTTTCTACATCTGTGGTTCTATTTGTTTTGTAAATAGGCTCATTATACAATTTTGTTTTTAGATTCCACACATAAATTATATCATATGATATGT
This sequence comes from Aepyceros melampus, assembly GCA_006408695.1. Lineage (NCBI taxonomy): Eukaryota > Metazoa > Chordata > Mammalia > Artiodactyla > Bovidae > Aepyceros > Aepyceros melampus. Next base: position 133,788 of record SJXQ01010816.1, on the reverse strand, counting down.
GTCTTTCTCTGTATGATTTGCCTCACTCAGTAGGACAGTTTCTAGGGCCATCCACGTCGCTGTAAATGGCATTGTTTTGTTTTTATGGCTGAGCCTTAGTCTACTGTATATATGTACCACATCTGCTTTATCCAGTCCTCTGTCAGTGAACATTCAGGTGCTTCCATGTCACTGAATGTTTTATGTGAATATTGGGGCACATGTGTCTTTTCAAATTATGTTCTCTGGGTGTATAACCAGGAGTAAGATTGTTGGTTCAAATAGTAGTTCTATTTTTAGTTTACGGAATCCACATGGTTCTCCACAGAGGCTGTACCAATTTACATTCCCACCAACAGTATAGGAGTGTTCCTTTTCCTCCACAGCCTCTTCAGCATTTATTGTTTGTAGATTTTTTGATGATGGCCATTCTGACAGGTGTGAGGTAATACTTCATTATAGTTTTGATGTGCATTTCACTAATAATTAGTGATGCTGAGCATGTTTTCATGTGTCTCTTGGCCATCTGTATGTCTTTTTGGAAGAAATGTCTATTTAGATCTTCTGCCCATTATTTGATTGGGTTGTTTGTTTTTTGATATGGGGCTATAAGAGCTATTTGCATATTTTTGGAGATTAATCCCTTGTCAGTCACTTTATTTGCAAGTATTTTCTTCCATTCTGTGGGTTGTCTTTTTGTCTTGTTTAATACCAGGTCAAATCACGAAAATTTCTAAGGGTAAAATGGTAGAATATTGGTGATTTGATATAGTTCAAATGCTTCTTTTTGTCCTGGCAGTGAATTCATGCACTGTGGATCCTTAAGTGCTGAGATTTGAGGATCGTTTCAAGGAGAAAGCATCTTTAAGCTGTAACTGTTTGATGGTCTAGCTCATCCTTTACTCTACCCTTTAGAGACTATAAGATTACAGGAGCCCCATCAGAGTTGCAGGGATCCCAGAGTTTTAATTAATCTAGAGCCAGGCAGAGAAAACTAAGTAATTAGCATTATATTAATTGTATCCCCTCAATTCGTATTGACTTCTTTGTAAGCTAGGATTAATTTTCTGCTGGGAAGCTGACCTTGTCTTGATTTATGATGTACCACTGCTCTTTGCTAAGGAAAATATGCAACTGAAATAAAAATATCTATAGTAAACAATTGTGTTGTATTAAATTTATGTTTTTTCCTGAACACTTCGTGTAGTGCTTCACAAGATCTTTTATATCGGTATAGAGTCAAATATTGAAAAATTTTTTGGAAACTATAAGTTAAAATGTTTCTTTGGATGTGTAGATTTCTATTTGGTGAATAGTCTGTAAGCCATAAGGCTTTCTCAGGTGGCACAGTGGTAAGGAATCCCTCTGCCAATGCACGAGACAAAAGACATGCAGTTTCTATATCTGAGCTGGGAAGATCCCCTGGAATATGAAAAGCAACCCTCTCCAGGATTCTTGCTAGAAAATTCCACGGACAGAGGAGCCTGGCTGGCTAGTCTATGGGGTTGCAAAGGGTCAGATGTGACTTAGCACACACATACACACACAGTAAACCATAAAAGAAACATAAAACAAACAAACAAACAAACAAAAAAAAACTCATGTAACAGTTGTTAAAAGGGAATAAGAAAACTGTAATAGCAGAGAGGATGGATTATGTTCTATGATTTCTTTGTTTGTTGTTCAGTTGCCAAGTTGTGTCCGGCTCTTTGTGACCTCATGGACTACAGCACGTGGGGTCTCCCTGTCTACCACCATCTCCCAGAGTATGCCCAAGTTCATGTCCATCGCATCGGTGATGCCATTCAAACATTATTCTCTGTCATGCCCTCATTTCCTTCTGCCTTCAGTCTTTCCCAGCATCAGGGAAATATTGACTCAGCTGTTCACATCAGGTGGCCAAAGGTCTGGAGCTTCAGCTTCAGCATCTCTTCTTCCAATGAATTTTCAGGGTTGATTTCCTTTAAGACTGACTGATTTGATCACCTTGCTGTCTATGGGACTCTTAAGAGTCTTCTCCAGGGCATAAATACTTCAGTGCTCTGCTTTCTTTATGTCCCAGCTCTCACAACCATACATGACTACTGGAAAGACCATAGCCTTGACTATATGGACCTTTGTTGGCAAAGTGATGTCTTTGCTTTTTAACTCATTTATCTAGGCTTGTCATAGCTTTTCTGCCAAGAGGCAATCATCTTCTGATTTCATGGCTGCAGTCACCATCGCAGTGAATTTAGAGCCCAAGAAGAGAAAATCTGTCACTGCTTCCACTTTTCCCCCTTCTATTTGCCATGAAGTGATGGAACCAGATGCCATGATCTTAATTTTTTTTAATATTCAGTTTTAAGCCAACTTTTTCACTCTCTTCCTTCACTCTCATCAAGAGGCTTTTTAGTTCCTCTTTGCTTTCTGCCATTTGTGTGGTATCATCCACATATCTGAGGTTGTTGCTATTTCTCCTGGCAATCTTCATTCCAGCTTGTAACTTATCCAGCCTGGCATTTCTCATGATGTGCTCTGTATATAAATTAAATAAACATGGTGACAATAAACAGCCCTGTCATACTCCTTTCTCAATCCTGAAACAGTCAGTTGTTCCATATAAAGTTCTAACTGTTGCTTCTTGACTGGCATATAGGTTTCTCAGGAGACCAGTAAGATGGTCTGGTATTCCCATCTCTTTAAGAGTTTTCCACAGTTTGTTATGATCCACATAGTCAAAGTCTTTAGTGTAATCAATGAAACAGAGGTAGATGTTTTTTCTGGAATTCCCTTGTTTTTTCTATGGTCCAGTGGATGTTGGCAATTTGATCTCTGGTTTTTCCACCTTTTCTAAAGCCAGCTTGAACATCTGGAAGTTCTCGGTTCATGTACGGCTGAGCCTAGCTTGGAGAATTTTGAGCATTACTTTGCTAGCATGTGAAATGAGAGCAATTGTGTGGTAGTTTAAACATTCTTTGGCATTACCTTTCTTTGAGATTAGAATGAAAACTGACCTTTTCTAGTCCTGTGGCCACTGCTGAATTTTCCAAATTTTCTGGCATATTGAGTGTAGCACTTTCATAGCCTCATCTTTTAGGATTTGAAACAGCTCAACTGGAACTCCATCATCTCCACTAACTTTATTTGCACTAATACTTCCTAAGGCTTACTTGACTCCACACTCCTGGATGTCTGGCTCTAGGTGAGTGTCTACACCATCATGGTTATCTGGATCATTAAGATCTTTTTGTATAGTTCTTCTGTTATCCCTGTGTATTCTCTGCCATCTCTTCTGAATCTCTTCTGCTTCTGTTATATTCTTGCCATATCTGTCCATTACTGTGCTCATGTTTACATGAACTGTTCCCTTGGTATCTCCAGTTTTCTTGAAGAGATGTCTAGTCTTTCCCATTCTATTATTTTCCTCTGTTTCTTTGCATTGTTCACTTAAGAAGGCTTTCTTATCTCTCTTTTCTGTTCTGTGGAACTCTGCATTCAGATGGGCATATCGTTCCATTTCTCCTTTGCCTTTTGCATCTCTTCTTTTCTCAGCTATTAATAAGGCCTCCTCAGACAACCACTTTGTTTTCTTCCATTTCTTTTCCTTGGGGATGGTTTTGGTCACCACCTCTTATTACAATGTTAAGACTTCCTTCCATAGTTCTTCAGGCACTCTGTCTACCAGATCTAGTCCTTTGAATCTATTCATCACCTCCACTGTGTAATCATGAGGGATTTGATTTAGATCATACTTGAGTTGCCTGTGGTTCTCCCTGCTTTCTTAAACTTAAGCCTGAATTTGGCAATAAGGAGCTGATGATCTGAGCCATAGTCATCTCTGGGTCTTGTTTTTTTTTTTTTTTTCTTTGCTTACTGTATAGATCTTCTCCATCTTAGGCTGCAAAGTGTATAATCAATCTGATTTTGATATTGACCACCTGGTGATGTCCATGTGTAGAATCTTGTCTTGTGTTGCTGGAAGTAGGTGTTTGCTATGACCAGGGTGTTCTCTTAGCAAAACTCTGTTAGCCTTTGCCCTGCTTTATTTTGTACTCTAAGGCCAAACTTGCCTATTACTCCAAGTCTCTCTTGACTTCCTACTTTAGCATTTCAATCCCCTATGAAGAAAAGGAATATATGTATGTATGTGTGTATGTATATATATATATATATGTGTGTGTGTGTGTGTTAGTTCTAGTTGTAAGTCTTCTTGGAACCAGTCACCTTCATCTTCTTCAGCATTAGGGATTGGGGCATAGACTTGGATTACTGTGATGTTGAATGAAACATAATTCTGTTGTGTTGTGTTTTGAGATTGCACATAAGTACTGCATTTAGGACTCTTTTGTTGACTATAGTTAATCATAGTTAATTTTCCAAATAATAAGTCCATTGACTCAGCACTGGGAGAATGTACTTCAGGTATGTGGTCAGTTGTGGCAGAAGTTATACACCATGACAAAGTATTATAGTGCAACACATGTGCCAAACCTCATCCTAAAGGTATGAATCCTACTGACCGGGCAAGCATGGGAATAATTTTATAAAAACGTGTGAGTGGTTTTTGAGAAAAATACACTCTATATTCATATTATTTTTATAGTGTCTATAGAAACTAATAAAATTGGGATTATCTTGTTATCTATACCTCTATCACTAATAGCAAAGAATATGGCAGGGGAATTGATTCTATTAATTTGAAGGTTTCCAGCATTCTTCTATATCTCCTTAAAAATTTGAGATTTAAAAACATCTAAATTAGTGTCTGCCTGTTGTTCATTAGAGCTGAAATCCTAATTTAATTTAAAGGATAATTGGTCTGTCTTTATCAGAGTTGACTTTAAATTCTACTTCCATAGCTAATTCTCATAGTGAAGGTTTCCTATTTGTGTCCTTATTTTAAGCAGGCTGATCTATTAAATATTTTTCATTCCTTCTCTGATAAATGGGAGATAAACTTGAAACTTGTTCAGTATATTTCTTCTTTATTTCACTTTGATTTCATGCCTACTATAGATGTATATTCTTGCCTGGAAAATCCCATGGACAGAGGAGCCTGGTAGGCTGCAGTCCATGGGGTCGCTAAGAATTGGGCACGACTGAGCATCTTCACTTTCACTTTTCACTTTCATGCATTGGAGAAGGAAATGGCAAACCACTCCAGTGTTCTTGCCTGAAGAATCTCAGGGACAGAGGAGCCTAGTGGGCTGCCATCCATGGGGTCACACAGAGTCGGACACAACTGAAGCAACTTAGCAGCAGTAGCAGCATAGATGTATATTAACACATATACATGGAATCTAGAAAATGTCATTGATGAACCTATTTGCAGGGAAGGAATAGAGCTGTAGAGAATGGACTTGTAGATACAGTTGGGGAAAGAGAGAGTGGGACAAATGGAGAAAGTAGCATTAACATATAGCTGGTAGGAAGTTGGTATGTAACACAGGGAACCCATCATGGCATTTTGGGATGACCTAGAGGGGTGGAATGAGGGAAGGCAGGCCCAATAGGGAGGGGATATATGTATAATTATGACTGATTTCCATTGATGTATGGCAGAAAACAATGACACTGTAAAAAATAAATTAAAAACAAAATCTCTTAAAGCAGATGTTTAATAGAGATTGGGTTGATCTCATGGTACATTTTCATCAAATTGTAATAGTTTCTCTAAACACAGACCTCTACACAAGCTGAACACCTTACACAAATTTGATGGCAGTCAATTAAAATGTTCAGAACTGTGCAATTGCTTTCTATTGTTGCAGAACAAGAAAGATCATGATCTGAATACTCTACAGATTCAGTCAGATACAGAAGGCCACTTTGTCTCCAACCTAAGTGCCTTCCTGCTAGTAACTGAGAAAGGTCACTTCAGTTTTTTACCACTCATGGCTTGCCTGATTAAATGGTATTATATTTAAGCATTTTCTCATAAGAATCTCACAGAAATTAATTTTTTAGATCTCTGTACAAACTTCTCTGGAAAAATTTAAGCTTATCAGACAGTGGGAAACAATAGAGTAAAAAATGGCACTTTAAGTGACAAAAATGTCTTCTGCATATCTTTTTCCCTTTTGCTAGATTCTTCTAACTACATTTCCTGGTATTCTTTGTGACTAAGACTCTTCATCACACACATGATGAACTTCTTTAAGCAGATGCTTCATTTGAGATTTGAAAATCCAAAATGAAAATTGTAAGTGCTGCTCAGGAAGGCATTATATTTTTACAGTAGGCATCCTGCAGTCTGTTCCCTGACTTAAAATTGTCCAGCAGTAAGTGGTTTAAGCAGAATTCTGCTGAATTATGAATAGTCAAAAAAAAACATTAAAGAAAAATTGACTGGTTACTTGGCTTATCAGGGTTTCAGCCAGATTTGCTATTCTTCATTTCATTTGTTCCCACATTGTCTCAAAGTAGGTAAAACACTGATCTTCATCATGGTAGAATTACTTCCAGCACGGTATTAGTTCTCTTGTAATGTGGAATTAAAAGAAAAAAAGTCTAAACTCAAGTTATAAATATGCAATCATGTGCTTTGTGAGGGCAAATATAAACTTACACTTTAAAAATACATATTTTTTCATTTTACATATGTCAATGTGACTTATTAAGAGATTTCTAGGAAGATTGGTATGAAAACAACTTAAGAAAAACCTAATCTCAAATATAATCCAAAAAGGTGGGGGCAACTTTTGGCTTCTCAGTGAAGGATTATAATTCTAGCAAATAGAAATTAGTTAAGAGAACCTTATCATATGGGTCATGAATACTGTAGCTTTGATTGAAGATTTGCGCAGGATACTGAAATTGACATAAGGGCAGTTATAAAGAGGCAAAGTAAAATAGAAAATAGACTAAAATCCCAGAAGACCATGCTAGTAGTCCCAGATGTGAAAGCCTGAGGGCCAGAGGTGAAGATGAAGTGGGAAAGGTGATCGTCACAGAGGGAGCCTGTTTCATTGCTCCTGAGTAGAAAGTTTAAGGGCTTCCCCAGTGGCTCAGTGGGTAAAGCATCTGCCTGCGATTCAGGAGACATAGGAGACACAAGTTTGAATCACGAGTAGGGAAGATCCCCTGAAGGAGAAAATGGCAACCCACTCCAACATTCTTGCCTAAGAAATCCCATGGACACAGGAGCCTGGTGGGATACAGTCCAAAAGGGTTGCAAAGAGTCAGATATGAATGAGCGACTAAATACGTATGAGCAGAAAGTTCAAAGATGTAGCAGCAAGGATATAAAAAAACAAGTACAGGGCTATGATAACACTGTGTGACCTGATTTCCAGTGTGCAGTGGGGGTTGGGAATAAGGGAGTAAGAGCAGGTCACAGGAAAACAGAGTCCCTGCTAAGAAACGCTTTTAGTTTACAGTTTCACATCGCAAGATTTCTCTAGATGCAAAAAAAAAAAAAAAAAAAAACTGCAGATAAAACAGCATGATATTTGAATTTTTAGAATCAGAGGCCCTTTTTCTAGATAACTTTCTATGAAAATATTGATTCAATAGAAAGTAGAGGCCATTTATAAAATGACATACCTTTTGCTTTGTCACCTCATCTTTCTCCATTAGTTTCCTGGATACATTTTTTTTTTTTTTTTTTTTAGCAAGAGAAATGTTTGTTATGTGTGTTTATTTATGGTTTAAAGAACAAACAAAGAACTTGAATAGCTGGCTTTTCCTCATGCCTATGAGTGTATGGGGTTAGGACTTAAATGTATAAAGCAAAAGGATTTAAGGGAATGGTCAAAGACAGTACATTTTCTAATGTAGATGGGACAGAGCCTATGGCCTGTGATAGCTTATTTTAACAAAAACCCAGCAAACTAGTTTCTTGATCTGAAGAATCACACAGCTCTCACATTAGGATGTAATAGTGGAACAAGGGTGACCCCTTACTCCCTTTTACCTCACGTTCATCTTGGCCATTTATTATCTTGAATATCCCAGGTGGCACATCAATAAAGAATCTACCTGACAATGCAGGAGACACAGAAGACACAGGTTCGATCCCTGGCTCAGGAAGACCCCCTGGAGAAGGAAATGGCAACCCATTCCAGTATTCTTGCCTGGGGAATCCCATGAACAGAGGAGCCTGGTGGGCTACAGTCCACCAGAGAGTCAGACACAACTAAGCATTAAGCAGTAACAGCAGAGGAAAGGCTAGAAGTATCTGTGCCATCTAGGTGCAGAACAGATAATACACAACCAGATATGGAAATATGGCATTTGAGAAATTGATTTAAGGAGTAAAAGCAAATATGTATAGAAACAATATTCCTTTCCCATGAATGCCTAAGGTCTCTGTTGCTTCTCTAGATACAGAAAGAGGCTAAGTAGCTGAACTGATTGGTACAAAATTGAATCACAAGACGTATGTGAAATTTTCCAGTAGCCTGGTGTCTATGTTGTAGAAGAGATTCCTAAGTTTTTTTACTCTCACTCCAACTCAACATTACTTTCTTGAGAATGTAGATGGGTTCCATAAAATGAAGAGGGTCATAGAACTGATATTCCTGAGAGAAATGGAGACTTGAGAGAGCAGGAGCAGTGGGCTTGATGCAGAAAACTTGGCCTCTGTGTGCTGGTGCCATATCAAATCTCAGAGACAGAGTTTTGTCTGAAGTAGAAGAGTATCTTTATTCCTTTGTGAGGTAAAAGGGGACACAGCAGGTTTGGGGTTCTCAACCCGGGAGGATGGGGTGAAGAGTTTCCTAGCAATGGTTCAAGGATGGGGCTGCTGATAACCCAGGGTGTGTGAAGGGCCTGCAGTCCTTTAATCTGGTCTCAGAATCTCTTGATAAGCTTCTTAGGTTACTTTGATCTGGCCTTAGGAGGTCTTCTCTAGAATGAAGAATGCTAACATCTTCCCTTTGTTGGGGGTTGCTCAGAGGTAGTGTTAAGTGTATCCCTTGTTGGGGGGGAGCAGGGCAGGACCTTCATCCAAGACTCCACTCTTGTTCCTTCACTGTTCCTCCCCTGTTTCTGCATCTCCCTTCCTTGATTAACAGCTATTCAATTCTGCCCTTTAGAACTCAGGGAAGGTCATAGAGGCCAGAGTCTATTTCCTGAAAATAAAAAATAGGGGACACAGAAGGGCTTCCTTGCTCAGGATGCCTACAGGGTCCTGTTTGGTTTCATACTCATCTTGCATTGGGTGTGTGTGTGTGTATGTGCGTGCTCAGTCCTGTTCAACTCTCCGACCCCATGGATTTCAGCCCACCAGGCTCATCTGTCCTGGAATTTTCCAGGCAACAGTACTGGAATGTGTTACCATTTCCCTCTCCAGGGGATCTTCCCTACCCAGGGACCAAACCCACGTCTCTTGTGTCTCCTGAACTTGTGGCAGATTCTTTACCATTAGCGCAACACGGGAAGCAAATGGGTTTATTGTGAAGGCACACAATGACTCCAAAGACTAAATATGCCTCCCCTTAGAGGAGTGAGCCTTGTATAGTAGTTAAAACAATTAAAAATCAGTATGGTATTTTGCTTCTGAGAAGATGAGATATTCCCTTATTCTTCCAGCTAATACAGTTAAAACCCTGGAAAGTCTATGTAAAATGAACATTAAAAACACTGAAAAGTGAGAAGATGATGTCTGACAAGCTAGGAACATCACGGCCCAAGAAACGACAGGGTGAAGGGTTGTATCAGCAGAGGCCTACAGGGGTGCTGAGACTCCCACCAGGACAAGTTTATAATTATGAGTTAAGTATTGAGAGCTTGGCTGTGGGGGAGGGCTTCTTTCTGCTGCTCTGTTCGAGTTGATTTTAGTAATAAACACCATGTAATTGCATGTCCACATTTATCACTCTTCTTCTATTCAGTATCACTTGAGATGTTCGATTCTCTCTGCAGGCAAACTAGAACAAGCTGCCAGCACCTATCAGACTGTCAGTACCCACTATCACTAGAGAATGATCCATATTGGATAATATTCTGAATTTTCTAAACATCAAGAACAAGGAATGATGTCATGAATATTCTAGGGGGAAAAATTACATTTTCCTTCATAAGTTAAAAAAAAAAAAAGAAACAAAAAAACCCAGCAACACTGTCTTCCATCTTCTCCAGAGCAAAAAATTTGTTAGGGAAGATTTAAGAGACAGAGGAGGGCCTAGATGATCACCTGGTTGCCCAAAACTGTTAGAGGAGCTCTGTCTCCTAATATTCAGGGTCAATTATTCTTGTCCAAACAGTGACCCTTTCCCTTGATTTCTCTCTGCATAAATCACAGTGACTGAGCAGCAGGCAAAACTTAAAATTTGATATAACGTTTATAAACATTGTGGTAAAAGTGATTTCCCTTGTGGGAAAAAAAGACAGAAACCACAGATTCTTCATGAGTCACAGGAAATTATTAGAAGCAGGGCAGTCTTTTTTCCAAACTTTGGTTCCCAGAATCATGCTTGTATTTATTATGACAACCATATATATAGAATGATGGTTTTTATCTTAGAGTATAGATTGCATGCTGGAGGATGGTGTAACAAGAGGGATGGCAAAGATCGTACGTAATATGTCTAACTTGTTCTTTTAACTGCACCTTCAAAAGGCAATCCCATCTCTTTCTCAAACCAGCAGTCGCTGGCGGTACAATATGTGATAGGACCAGTGTATCCCATGGTCTGCTACACTCCTTTTCCTTTAAATTGGATGCTTTATATTTGTTCTATGCAGTATGCCAGATTCATGGACAAAAAACACTGTGTTAGATAGAGGCACTGGTTAAGAGGCTCTTGGTTCAGGAATGTTGCCCATAGACCCATACCCAGAATATTTGATTCAAGAAGAGTCACGGCTCCTTCCACTAAAACACAAGGTACATGTCATAATCAAACATCACCCCGGAAGGATGGTATCACCCTTTGGGAGCTCTGTACCTGGAAAGTGGAACTTTTATCAGTAGCAATAGCTAGAGCAGCCAAGGCAGACAGGAGCAGTGCCATCTTTTACTGGCTACGTCTTAGATGTCTGTAGTGTAATATCGAACTCAAGGACCTGACTTTGGTATAAGGTGCCTGTGTGGTTTCAAGTAACTTCATCACATGTACACGTGCGTGTCAAGTCACTTCAGTCATGTCTGACTCTTTGTGACCCTATGCCCTGTAGCCCACCAGGCTCCTTCGTCTATGGGATTCTTCAGGTAGGAATACTGGAGTCGGTTGCCATGCCCTGCTCCCGGGAATCTTCCTGACCAAAGGATCATACCCACATCTCTTATGTCTCCTGCATTGGCAGGCAGGTTCTTTACCACTAGTGCTACATATAGCCTATCATATGTTTAGATCCCGGTAATCATTATACCTATCACTCCTATCTCTTACAATCATTACTATGTTCTCCATCTCTATACTTTCATCATTTTGAGAATATTATACAAATAGGCATACAATATGTGACCCTTTGATTCTATTTATATAATAAGGTACCAATAGGGATTCTGGAAGAAGAGTATATAGAAACTTTCTGTGATAACTTTCCAACTTCCTATACTCTAAAGTATTTCAAAATTATAAAAATAAATATATTCCCATTTTGGTACTAATAATACATTTTAGTTTTGAAAAACAAAAACAAAAACAAGCTCACTGTCTAATTCTTGTTTTCCAGAAGAGTTTTAACTAAATAAGCATCTTGCCAGGTATATTTGGAAATAGAGATTACAAAGAATTTTTAGACACTAAACGATAATGAAAGAAAAAAGAGAACGGAGTTAAAATGTTTTTCTTTCTTAATTAACAAAACTGGTACCTGTGGTTAACTAAAAGAGAGAATGGGGCTGTAAATGAAAAAAAATGTTTTAAATGTTCAACATTTTGTTCTAAAGAACAAAAACAAATATGTCCCAATGCATATTATAGGCTCTTTGTGAATTTTTCTATATTAAACAAAAGATATATGAAGTCTATATTGGTAAAATACATTCAAAACCCCTTGAGTTATGGAAAACCCAGATTCATTTAAAAATTAAATATGATTTTCTAAATAACAGTGTTCAAGCTTTTTGATAAGTCTTTTAATGATATAAATTTAATTACTTGTGATCTCCATTGGTGGCTTTTGTTATATTTAAATTTACTTATCTTTTTAAACTGGTGTATAATTGCTTTACAATGTTGTGTCAGTTTTTGCTGTACAACAAAGTGAGTCAGATATATGTATATGTATATCCCTTCCCTCTTGAGCCTCCTTCCTACCCCTCATCCCACCCCTCTGAAAGTGAAAGTGAAAGTGAAGACACTTGGTTGTGTCTGACTCTTTGCGACTCCATAGACTGTAGCCCGCCAGGCTCTTCTGGCCATTGGATTTTCCAGGCAAGAATACTGGGGTGGGTAGCCATTCCCTTCTCCAGGGAATCTTCCCAACCCAGGGACTGAATCCAGGTCTCCCGCATTGCAGGCAGACTCTGAAGTGTGAGCCACCAGTGAATCCCTACCCCACCTCTCTAGGCTTTAGCTTCCTGTGCTGTACAGCAGCTTCCCACTAACTCTGTGTCTTACACATGGTAGTGTATATACATCAGTGCTGCTCTTTCAGTTGTTCCCACCCTCTCCTTCCCCCATTGTGTCCACAAGTCCAGTCTCTACATCTGTGTCTCCATTCTTGCCCTGCAGATTTTTAAGTTGGAAAGTTCAAAGGACTGGGAAACTAGGCTGTACTGTGTTTTAAAAAAACAAACCCCAAATACAAAAATGCTCTGCATTACATAATTTATTTACATTTACTTTTCATTTGAATATTTAGATCCACCCCCCTCCCCAACTGCATTTGTTTTGATGTCTGAGTCCCTGTATGTTTTGTGCAAATGATGGCAACTAGCCAAGCAGTGAGGTTCCTTGGTGAAAACTCAGACATGAGCAGTAGCAGTGGGTGTATCTGGATTGTGGTTGGACCCCTAATATTTGAGTTTTGTTTCTTTTAATCTACATCATAATGAAAACCTCAACATATTAATTATAATTATCAATAGAATTTGTAGCATTTTTCCCCGCAGTCTAGTGGATCACCTTGGACATCTTCTTTGGGCACTGTTTATTACTTTTATGATATGTCATTTGCTGCCAGTTTTACTTCTGGTTTATCTAGTCAATGAGAACAATCTGATGTGTGCTCAAGTTTATACTTTTGAAATTTTTAAAAATCAATTTTAGATATGTGGTACTACTTGACATTTTACTTCAAATGTTATCTGGTAGAAAAAATACAACATGTAACTTGGCTGGACATTTAGATCAATTTTATATACAGTTTCAAAAGCAATAACAAAGAGACTGTCATTAATTAAGTACTCCACATAATCTATTTTAAATTATCTTTATAGTCATTAGGTAGGTAGGCAGGTATTAATAGCATCTGATTTTACACATAAAGGAATTGAGACAGAGAGGAGAGATAATTTCTAAGTATTTTAAAACATAAGAAAAGTAGCCTTTTTTTTTTTTTTGTCGATTCCTGAAATGTCTTTTGATTGCTGTTTATGTAAACCTCTAATTTCTGCATTATACAAGACATAATTACAGAAAAGCAATGAGACTGATTTGTGACTGCAGCTTATGGAAATCAGCCTAACTACTCTATAGTTATACCACCAGCTGGAGAAAATTAGAAAAAGAAATACACCTCTTTATTTTTGACATATGATTTACTCACAAAAGGCATTTGATAGAAAGACACCTATATCTGTATTTGTATCTGTATCTTTATGTTTCTTTCTGCAAAGTGATAGAATTTTTTGGGAGGCCTAGAATAAGTCATGTATCTGTTTTCAGTTGAACTTGTGAACTTCTCTTATTTTGGATGGGTCTATTAAAGAATCATCAATAGGTATCAGCTTTCAGCCTTTGAACTACATAACAATTGCTTTAATATCACATTCAAAGACTCCCTTCAGATCCTTTTTGCATTTCATTTCATCTCACTCTCATCAGTCTTGCTTTAATTTTTCTGTGTTAAAGCTCTTTTATCTGTTTCAACTTTTAAATCCAACTTATTAAATTCAATTGTGCATTCTCTTTGGTCAAGAAAGATCACTAATAAACGTGGTTTAAAAGAGCCTACACTGAGATAGAAAAACCTTTTCAACATTAAGTACTATTACTAATATTTAATAAGAAATATGCAACAGAAAATAATTAAATTCTTTTGGCAAAGATTGTGTTAAAAATGGTGTTAAAATAGTTTGGAACTTTATATGAAATAAAACAAATGACTTAAATTGAGCATATGCAACTCTTTCATTCTTTCAAACTTGAATGAATGACTAGTGTTTAGAAGAAAGAAATTGTTGTTCAGTTGCAACTCATGTCTGATTCTTTGTGACCCCACAGACTGCAGCATGCCAGGCTTCCCTATCCCTCACTATCTCTTGGAGTTTGCTCAAGCGCATATCCATTGACTAGGTGATGCCATCCAACCATCTCATCCTCTGTCACCTTCTTCTCCTTCTGCTTTCAATCTTTCCCAGCAACAGGATTTTCCTCCAATGAGTCAGCTATCTCATTAGGGGGCCAATTTACCTTGATTCATGTACTTAACATTCCAGGTTCCTATGCAATACAGTTTTTTATAGTGGTGGATTTTACTTTCATCACCAGACACATCCACAACCGAGAGTCATGTCTGCATTGGCCTAGCTGCTTCCTTCTTTCTGGAGTTGTTAGTATTTGTCCTCTGCTCTTCTGCAGCAACATATTGGACACCTTCCGACCTGGGGGGCTTATCTTTTACTGTGACATCTTTTTTCCTTTTTATGCAGTCCATGGAGTTCTCTAGACTGGCATACTGGAGTGGTTTGCCATTCTGTTCTGCAGTGGATCACGTTTTGTCAGAACTCTTCTCTGTGACCCGTCTGTCTTGGTGGTCCTACATGGCATAGCTCATAGCTTCACTGAATTGTGCAAGCCTCTTTGCCATGACAAGGCAGGGATCAATGAAGTGGGAAGGAAACAGTAAAGATATATAAAAGCAACTATTAAGAAGTAGCACCATATAAAATAACTCCTCTGTATTTTGGAGTACAGGTATAAGAAACTGTTTTCTTAAAAAATACTTTTGTTCCATTTGAAAATGGGCAAAATACATTTGGTACCATAAGACCCTTAAGATAATGCCTTACGTCCAATTGAAAAAGTAAAGAGTTTCAGACTCAATCAAAAAACAAAACATATGCAGCTTCCAGGAATTAAAACTTAAGTATAAAATTCAGGGAATATGAAAGTAAAGGATTAGAATACTTTAATATTAAATAGAAAAATGAGTCTAACTCTTTTATAATAATTAAATGGGTTAATTACCAGGATGACAAAAGTATAAAATGTGCACATATACCCAAATAATGTACCCTCAAAAGATAAGATTTTAATAGAATTAAAAGGAAAAAGCAACAAATCCAAAATCAGGGACTTTAATTTTTATTTTCTATTAGAATATAGTTGATTAACAATGTTATTAGTTTCATCAGAGTGATTCAGTTAAACATATACACGTATGTACTCTTTTTCAAATTCTTTTCCCATTGAAACTTATTGCAGAGTTCGCTGTGCAGAGTTCACTAGATCCTTTTTGGTTATCTATTATAAATATAGAGGTTTGTAAACGTCAGTCCTAAATCCCCGTCTATCCCTCACTCCTTCTCTTCCACCTTGATAACCATAAGTTAATTTTCTAAGTATGTGAGTCTGTTTCTGTTTTAGAAGTAAGTTCATTTGTATCATTTTTTGAGATCCTGCCTATAAGTGATATCAGATAATATTTGTCTTTCTCTCACTTACTTCACTTCGTATGATAATCTCTAGGGCTACTCATGTTGCTGAAAATGTTTTCATTCTTTTTTATGTAATATTCCCTTGTATATATGTACCACATCTTCTTTATCTCTTCCCCTGTGGATTGACATTTAGGTTGCTGCTATGGCTTGGCTGTTATAAACAGTGCTGCAGTGAACACTGGGGTTCATATATCCTTTTGAATTATGGTTTTCTCCAGATATATGCCCAGGAGTAAGGCTACTGTTTCATATGGTGGTTCTATTTTTAGTTTCTTAAGGGACCTCCATACTGTTCTTCATAGCAGCTATATCAAATTATATCCCCCAACTGAGTAGGAGAGTTTCCTTTTCTGCACACTTCCTCCAACATTTCTTGTTTGTAGACTTTTTGACGATGGTCATTCTGACCAGTGTGAAGTGATAACTCACTGTAGTTTTGATTTGCATTTCTCTAATAATTAGCATGTTGAACATCTTTTCTTGTGCCTCTTGCCATCTGTATATCTTCTTTGATGAAATGTCTGTTTAGGTCTTTTGCTCATTTTTTGAATGATTTTTTTTTTGATACTAATCTGCATGAGCTATTTCCTTAAATTCTCTTTCTGATCTTTCATGGTTAGTATATAGAAATGTCAACAGATTTATGTATATTTATTTTGTATCCAGAAACTTTACTGAACTAATTGATGAGCTCTAGTAGTTTTCCAGTAGCATCTTTAGGATTTTTTATGTCTAGTATTATGTCATCTGTAAACAATGAGTTTTTCTTCTCAATTATCATAACTCTTTAAATGAATGTTAGAATAAGAAACCACAAGTAAGCAAGGAGATAGGAACTTTGAAAAATATGTATAAATTTAGCATATTTTATATATATATCCATACTCATATATATATGTCATATATGTCAAATCTGCTCTTAACTCTAGCTGCTCCTGCAAAGTCTGAAAAAACATTAATTCTTTTGAATTTCATAGTGTATTTATATAACTAGGCCAAAAAGAAAATTCCCAACTAATTTCAAAAATTTTTATAAATAAACAAACATTATATTTCTAGTCTCATGGAAATTAAGGTAGAAGTCAGAAACTGAAGTTAACTAAAATATCTCTTTATATTTGAAAATTAAGCAAGATAATTCTATATAATCAAGGAGTGAAAGACATTTAAGAGGTAAATGGAGAAAATGCAATACTGAAGAACAAAATGGACTTATTCTAACAGGTATCAAGAATTATTAAGGTGGTATAGTCTTTTTGACTCAGATGGTAAAGAATCTGCCTGCAGTGCAGGAGACCTGGGTATGATCCCTGGTTCGGGAAGATCCCCTGGAGAAGGGAATGGTTACCCACTCCAGTATTCTTGCCTGGAAAATTCCATGGAAAGAGGAGCCTGGTGGGCTACAGTCCAGGGGGTTACAAAGAGTCAGACACGACTGACATACAGATATACTGACATGAGAGACACACACACACACAGTATGTAAACTGTGTATACACTGACACAAGGACATACAGTAAGACCAATACAGAGCATCTAGGCAGATCCCAAAGAGGGACACTTAATATATTTTGGTTAAATATCCTACATCCCTTTGAAACTATTAGCATAATGAATTCAGATACTTATGTACAAATATGGAAGGGTTACCAAACATACATGTGTATCTTAGGGACAATGCACACAGAGGAGGGGGCAGAGAGAAAGAAAGTAGTAGAGGCGGAAGGAGGAGGAGTCAGTGAGAAGGAGTAGAAGGGAGAAGGGGTGGGCATGGAAAGAGGTCTTTTCTCTAAAAAAAAAAAATAGCAGCCTCTTAGGTGGACTTACTATAGATTTGTGGAGAGGAAGAAAACTCATTTTATCATTTATATTCACTATATATGAGTCACCTACCTGCTTAATTTTACTGTTTTTAATTGAAAAATGAATTTCAAAAGTGCTCTAGCTCCCCAATTCTCCATGGCTTTGAGATGACTTAAGACAAATTTTCTGTGATAAAGTACATATTTGCAGTTGACCATATTTTCTTAAAAGTACTTGACTCATGCTTGTGAAAATATGAATGAAAAACAAAGTCTCAGAATACATATTATGAATAATTTCAACTATAATTCTTTAGGACAAAAGAATAAAAAATATAATGACCATTGATGTTGAGATTGGTACTACCATTTCATGGGATAGATGGGGAAACAGTGGAAACAGTGTCAGACTTTATTTTTTGGGGCTCCAAAATCACTACAGAAGGTGATTGCAACCATGAAATTAAAGGACACTTACTCCTTGGAAGGAAAGTTATGACCAACCTAGATAGCATATAAAAAGCAGAGACATTACTTTGCCAACAAAGGTCCATCTAGTCAAGGCTATGGTTTTTCCAGTAATCATGTATGGATGTGAGAGTTGGACTGTGAAGAAGGCTGAGTGCTGAAGAATTGATGCTTTTGAACTGTGGTGTTGGAGAAGACTCTTGAGAGTCCCATGGACTACAAGGAGATCCAACCAGTCCATTCTAAGGGAGATCAGTCCTGGGTGTTCTTTGGAAGGGCTGATGCTAAAGCTGAAACTCCAGTACTTTGGCCACCTCATGCGAAGAGTTAACTCATTGGAAAAGACTCTGATGCTGGGAGGGATTGGGGGCAGGAGGAAAAGGGGACAACAGAGGATGAGACGGCTGGATGGCATCACTGACTCGATGAACGCGAGTCTGAGTGAACTCCAGGAGTTGGTGATGGACAGAGAGGCCTGGCGTGCTGCCATTCATGGGGTCACAGAGTCGGACACAACTGAGTGATTGAACTGAACTGAACTGAATGTGAGATATTTTTAACTATGGAAGATTTATAATTTAAGTGTTGTCCGTCGTATATAAAGCAAACCCATGTAATTTTTATATTTTATTAAAAAAGTACTCAGTTTATACAAAGATAAAAGAAATAGAACTTTCATTTTGACTTATTTTCAAAACATTTATTCAGGCATATATAGGCTAAGGCCTGTGTACCTGACATTTAGAATTCTCTATGTAAAATTAGCTGATAACCACATGAGTAACATTTGATCAATTTTAAAGTATTTGCATGTTTTGTCTACTAGAAAACTACTAGAAAATATATAGTCAAAATCTAATATTTATCTGGAGTTCACTGCCTTAAAATTTTAAGGTGTTTGATTTGGTAGAATAAATTCTTACAGTCTGTATTTTCTGGCATATTTTTCTCATTGCTGGTAATGTGGTGGCATTTTCAGTGGTATGTTTTAAAAAATTTAGAAATATCCAGAAAATTTAAGATCTGCAGTAAAGTGAAAACAATGATATTTTCTTGAACATTTAGGGTTCTGTTTGATGCTCTCATAAAAATTCCTGAAGCTAAAGCAGGAATTGCAGTTATTACTTTGTTATTAACACAGCAAGTTGATATAGTCTCTTAGAGATGTTTATATATATAGTTATATATATATATGTGTAACAAAAGCCTGAGGGAAACACTATCTGCCACTTGGGTTCAGAGCTGTCATTCATCTATTCAAACTTCAGAAGTGTCTTAGTTTCTTTGTTCCACAAGAAGCTTATTGGAACCACTGCACACTGTGTCAAACTATAGGCAAATCCTTTATCAGCACATCCCTTTGAATCTGTCATTGAACTGCATGGACCTAAGGAGTGATAAGCATTAATAATACCCTGTTCTTTTATCCTGTCTGCCTTTCAGCTTTATTGCCAGATTCTTTATCTAAACTTGGGTTTTACAGTCTAGACAAATGCAATTCCTCTTGCCTTCAAAAGTGGTGCTTAACCTAGCCTGTATAGATGTAGGACTTTTTCTAACTACTTATTTCTAAAATGATCAATACTTTCTTGTAAATGACCTTCAGCTTTATTTGGAAAGTTTCAGTATCATGGATCACAAACACATCATACAAAAAGGCTGTCATACTCCCATAAATCACTGCCTGAGCTTCTAAGGTGTGCGAGGTGAACCATTGTTATATGTGGCTCCTTTGTGTGAGGCAGGGACACGTATGTGCAGACACCAGATAAACTCGCTCGCAGGCTTAATAATGTCAAGTGCAAAGTAAATTGTGAGTTGCTTGAATTGCCTGTGGAAATGGTTAAAGATTGAAACATGAGAAATATGTCCTTTGAGGCTTTTATTGGTCTATCATGTGAGAACTTCAAAATTATAACTTTATCATCAGTATTTTTATATTTTAAGTATCTTAAATTTAAAAGATTATCCTAAAGATCAAGCATCTTATATATAAAAGATACAGATATTGAAAGCCACAATATAAAAATCACTTTATATAATTAAAAAATAACTAAGGTATACCATTTTATTTTGCATAAACATGAAACAGTAAAGACATGGTTGGACAGAATGTGTTTTTTTTCAATTGTTAATATGAAGGCAATGGCACCCCACTCTAGTACTCTTGCCTGGAAAATCTCATGGACCGAGGAGCCTGGTAGGCTGCAGTCCATGGAGTCGCAAAGAGTCGGACACGATTGAGCATCTTCACTTTCACTTTTCACTTTCATGCATTGGAGAAGGAAATGACAGCCCACTCCAGTGTTCTTGCCTGGAGAATCCCAGGGAAGGAGAAGCCTGGTAGGCTGCCGTCTATGGGGTCGCACAGAGTCGGATATGACTGAAGTGACTTAGCAGCAGCAGCATGTACAAATAACACTGAAAAACATAAAAATATTTTGCCATTCTCATAGTCTTCATGTCAAACATGAAAGAACTATGCATAATTATGAAACTAAATGAATTGTGTTCACCATTATGTCACAGAGATAAGATGCTGGATTAGTCATGATTCAGAAGACTATCTAAAGGGATCTATTATTTTCAATTCTTACTTACATCTTTTGTTGAAATCAGGCTAAAGATTAGATATAAACTTTTAAACATTTCTAATTTTGATATATATATAATAGATAATTTATAGTTAAAAAAATACTGAAACTACCAATGATAGACATCCTTTGAAAACAATTTGTCTGTTTTCTGTCTTTATGGATTTTCCTCCTTCAGCATATGCTTAAAAAGGTGTTTCTTTGAAAATATCTTGTCATAAAGATGTGTATATATATATGCTTTATATATATATATATATGGAGGCAGGGATTGTATTACTAAGAGATAAGTAACCCTAATAAATAGTTCTTTTCTGAACTCTCTTTTCTTACTGGATCCCACAAGCGATCATGTGAAACAATACTCTGCCTAAAATTCTTGATACCTTTGTATCTCTTTCCTCTAGCCATACCTTCCAAGCAAAAGCTCTGAGATCAATGCTAAAATTAAACTTTCTGGCTTTTAGGACAATTTGTAAGACTATACCTCAACTTCAAAAAAAGTCTAATTGATATATGACATTATTTTCAAGTGTACAGCACAATGACTTGATATTTTTATAAACTGTGGATTTTTACAATATTTTTAGTTATCCAAGGCTGTATTTTCTAAATGTATCATTCAACTTTGTAAATATAAACCACTCTCAGTTCATTGTCTGGAATTTCATCAACACTATTAGCACTGCTCAATCCTTTTCTTGACCTTCATTAGCTACTGACCATACTGATTCCCTCTCTTCTGGCTACAAAATTTTAATTCTCAAGGTCACCATTCTCGAACTTCACTCTAACCAAACTTCCTTGCTTCCTAGTTTACTGAGAAAGTTGAGAAAACCAACATCTCTCTGAACCTTCCTGCCCCACCTATGAATGTGTAATATATACAGCCATATCTAAATTTCTCTTCTTCCTAGTCTGGATGAGGGTCTTAACCAAGGGCAACCATCTCAATGAAGATTTCAACCTATCCTTTTTCCATCAGTCTTTCTCATCTGCATCTTAATTAAGTCTCATCCTTATTTTGGAACACTCTCCCTTTACCCTCTGTGTTGGTTCCTCTTGTCACGTAGTCTCTCTCTGTCATTCAATTCAGACTCTCCAAACTATAATGTATATTTAGTGCATATTTCCTTACTGCCCATTGATGCAAAGCCCAATAAAATCTGACTTTTGACCCAACTATTTTATTCAAACTTCTCTTGGTAAGGTCATCAGTGCCCTCCTTTTGTTTTCATTCCTATCTTATTTACCTTTCTAATTCCTTGGTTTAATTTAATATATGTACTTTTTATAGATAATTTTCACTCATTTTAGATGTATAACTTGATGATGTTTAGTAATTATATGTTCTTAACCATTACGATTATGAAGGTAAAAATCCCATTGCCCTCTGACATTTCTGCCCCTTCTGCATTCTGTGCACTTGTCTGACCCTGGTCCCAGTCACCACTGATTTAACTCCTGCCACTCTAGTTTTGCCTTTTCTAGAATTTAATATAAAGGGATTCAAACACTATTAAGTCTTTCGTGTTGACTTCTTTTACTTAGCATAATGGCCATATATAAATATTTTGTCCCTCTTCATTGCTGAGTAGAATTCCATTATATAGATACCACAATTTGTTTATCCACTCATCATTTTGTTTTCAACTTATTATTATTCCATTGTTCTATAATATTTATAGATTCTGTAGCCTTTTCTACCTATAGAATTTTGCTATAGGCCTATAGAGCTTTTTTTTCCCCAGGTAACCTGAGGGGTTTTTTTTTTTTTTTTTTGGTTACTAATTGAAGGGTAATTACTTTACAGTAGTGTGATGGTTTTTGCCATACATCAGTATGAATTGGCCACAAGTATACATGTGTCTCCCACATCCTGAACCCCCCACCCTGTCCCAGGGTTGTCCCAGAGCACTGGCTTTGGGTGCCCTGCTTCATGCATTGAACTTTCGCTGGTCATCTGTTTTACATATGGTAATGTATATGTTTCAGTGCTATTCTCTCAAATCATCCCAACCTCGCCTTCTCCCACTGAATAAACAGTCTGTTCTTTATGTCTGTCTTCTTTGTTGCTTTGCATATAGGACTGTTGGTACCATCTTTCTAAATTCCATATATATGCATTAATATACTTCACTGTCCTCCTGACTTACTGCACTCTGTACAATCCACCTCATTAGAATGGACTCAAACGCATTCCTTTCTATAGCTGAGTCATATTTCATCATGTATATGTACCACAACTTCCTTATCTACTCATCTGCTGATGGACATCTAGAGTTAATTCTTACTTTAAAATCTATATACCTTTAAACTGTTTTCTTGCCTTACTGAATTAGCTAGGATTTCCAGTACAGTAGATGCATTAGTGAGGGGGTTAACACTCTGAACAACTGTAGTTATATCATGCTGGGGCCATCAGGATCCAGCATACAGTCTATGCCAGAATGATCCTATCTGAGAAACAAGGAGTATCGTGTATATTATAAAGTAGCTGAATGTCCTTTACTGACTGAGAGCTGCTTCTGGGACATTAACTCTCTGGATTTTGCAGCTGGAAAAAAATCCTCAGACAGAAATATTGATATTCATTGTAAGCTGCCTTGATGTTTAAAGATGAGACAAGTCCTGTATAACTTTCCCATGGCTTCTGTAAAGGCACTGATATCATCCCAATTTATTAATTTTTTCCTAAACACATCCAAGAATTCAGACTTGAACACATCTTATTAATCACTGATTACTAGTAATCCTAATATGTAAGTAGGTCTCAACTCTATTCTTGCTCCTTCATATCTAGTGTCACTTCCTTTGTTCAAGATTTTAGATCTTTCTGGTGGACTACAGCAGACTTCTCAATGATCTGCCACTGACATATTTTTCTAAAACCCATCTTTAATACCACTGTCACAATGATAAAAAAAACCATACATTTTAGTTTTAAAATTCTTCAGTTGATTACTTTGTTTAGATTAGTATTTTCCATAATTTATTTTAAAAGCTCTAGCCCTAAAATCACCCCACTCCAGTACTCTTGCCTGGGAAATCCCACAGATGGAGAGCCTGGTAGGCTACAGTCTATGGGGTCACGAAGAGTCAGACATGACTGAAGTGACTTCACTTTCACTTTTCACTTTCATGCATTGGAGAAGGCAATGGCAGCCCACTCCATTGTTCATGCCTGGAGAATCCCAGGGATGGAGAAGCCTGGTGGGCTGCCATCTATGGGATCGCACAGAGTCAGACACTACTGAAGCGACTTAGCAGCAGCCCTAAAGTAAGAAAATGAGAATGTTTTATATAATATTCTTTTGAATATAATGCCTATTTCATATGGCTATATATGTAATCTTGAAGAAAAGAAAGCTTAATGAAATCTTTAAGCTTATTTACTTTAAGATTCTTTTGTGCCATTCCTTTATCAATCCATGGGGCTATTTCTCATAAAAACTTTTGGATATATTGTTTTACATAATAGAGATTAAGTTTCTTCATAAGGAGTGTTAAAATTTCCATGCCCTGCTACCTGCCTTTATTTCCAGATTCATCTTACTCAATTTAACTGTTTATTAAGTCTCGGGGAGGATCCCCTGGAGGAAGAAATGACAACTCATTTTAGTATTCTTGCCTGAAGAATCCCAGGGACAGAGGAGCCTGGTGGGCTATAGTCCATGGGGTAGCAAAGAGTCAGACACGACTGAATGATTAACACTTACTCTTAAGTCTCAGGGAATTAAAGTATGCTCCATTCATTTATTATTTCATTTACATGCATAATTTATTGAACTGTATAATTCTAGCTTCCCTGGTGGCTCAGAGGTTAAAGCGTCTGCCTCCAACACGGGAGACATGGGTTTGATCCCTGGGTCTGATCCCTGGGTCAGGAAGATTCCCTGGAGAAGGAAATGGCAACCCACTCCAGTATTCTTTCCTGGAGAATCTCATGGATGGAGGAGCCTGGTAGGCTGCAGTCCATGGGGTCGCAAAGAGTCGGACACGACTGAGCGAGTTCACTTTCACTTTCATAGTTCTGGTGAGAAAAACATAATCATGAATTTAGAGGCATGATTATGAAACTTAAGCAAAAAACAAATTTATTAGTTCATGGACAAGAAGGTTTGCTGCTGCTGCTAAGTCGCTTCAGTCGTGTCTGACTCTGCGACTCCAGAGACAGCAGCCCACAGGCTCTCCCGTCCCTGGGATTCTCCAAGCAAGAACACTGGAGTGGGTTGCCATTTCCTTCTGCAATGCATGAAAGTGAAAAGTGAAAGTCAAGTTGCTCAGTTGTGTCTGACTCCTAGCAACCCCATGGACTGCAGCCTACCAGCCTCCTCTGTCCATGGGATTTTCCAAGCAAGAGTACTGGAGTGGGTTGCCATTGCCTTCTCCGCAGGAAGGTCTGCTGCTGCTGCTGCTAAGTCACTTCAGTCGTGTCCAACTCTGTGCGACCCCATAGATGGCAGCCTACCAGGCTCCTCCATCCATGGGATTCTCCAGGCAAGAGTACTGGAGTAGGGTACCATTGCCTTCTCCCCAAGAAGGTCTAGCGCTCCATAAATCATTAACTTATTTTAGTGGTTTAGTGGTGGCCCCATCTCATGGATTCTTTGTAGATTTTACCTGTCTTAAGTATTTACATTTCATCAGGCTTTATTTTCTCGCTTTTGTAAAAAGATAGTTATAATTATGGACAAACTGTCAAAAGTAGAAGAGGTTATCTTTTTAGGTATGCTACTTTTAAGAGTGAGGAAATTGTCAGTAGAGTGGACACTTTCTTTTTCTTTGGCATAAATCTCAAATCTCAATATCAAGAACTGGAAAATACTGCTTCTCTCAAATTGAGTACTAATAAGAGGAGGATTACTGTCTCTGGGTTGTTCTAAAGAGAATGTATCCATGATTTATTTGGGAAAAGAGTGGGAAAGTAAACAAAATTTTATCCCAACTGACATTGAGACACTGTTAGGGAGACAAGTGACCATGCTTGCTATATCTTGCCTCTTTAATTTTATTGATTTACAATGTTGTTTTAGTTTCAGGTGTACAACAAAGTGATTCAATTATACATATATATTCAATATTATTTTACTGATTCTAGTCCATTAGGTTATTTCAGAATACTGAGTAGAGTTCCCTGTACTATGTGTAGGTCCCTATTGGTTATCTGTATTATATACGGTAGTATGTGTCTATTAATCCAAAAGCTCTTGATTTATCCCTCCCTGTCCACATTTCCCCTTTGGTAACTAAAAGTATATTTTTGAAATCTGTGAGCCTGTTTCTGTGTTGTAAATGAGTCTATTTGTATAATTCATTTAAAATCAGATTCCACATGTAAGTGCTATTTCTCTTAACTACTTCACTAAAAACAATAATTTCTAGGTCTATCCCTATTGCTCCATGGTATTATTTCATTATTTTTAATGCCCGAGTAACCTTCCATTAGATACATATATGTTGTAATTTAGTGGCTAAGTTGTGTCTGACTCTCTTGTGATCCCATGGACTGTGACCCACCAGGCTTCTGTGTACCTGGGACTTCCCATGCAAGACTATTGGAGTGGATTGCTATTTCCTTCTCTAGGGGATATTCTTGACCCAGAGATCAAACCTACATCTCCTGTAGTGTCAGGCAGATTCTTTACAACCGAGCTACCAGCATCAGCTCAGTTCAGTTCAGTCGATCAGTCAGTCTGATTCTTTGCAACCCCATAGACTGCAGCATGCCAGCCCTCCCTGTCCATCACCAATTCAAACTCATGTCGATTGAGTTGGTGATGCCATCCAAGCATCTCATCCTCTGGTGTCCCCTTCTCCTGCCTTCAATCTTTCTCAGCATCAGAGTCTTATCCAATGAGTCAGTTCTTTGTATCAGGTAGCCAAACTATTGGAGTTTCAGCTTTAGCATCAGGTTCTTCCAATGAATATGCAGGACTGATTTCCTTCAGGATGAACTGGTTGTATCTCCTTGCTGTCCAGGGGACTCTCAAGAGTCTTCTCCAACCCCACAGTCCAAAAGCATCAATTCTTCAGTGCTCAGCTTTCCTTATAGTCCAACTTTACATCCTTACATAACTACTGGAAAAACTATAGCTTTGACTAGACTGATCTTTGTTGGCAAAGCATGTCTCTGCTTTTTAATATGCTGTCTAGGTTGGTCATAACTTTTCTAAGGAGTAAGTGTCTTCTAATTTCATGGTGGCAGTCACCATCTGCAGTGATTTTGGAGCCCCCCAAAGTAAAGTTTGTCACTGTTTCCACTGCTTCCTCATCTGTTTGCCATGAAGTGATGGGTCCGGATGCCATGATCTTCGTTTTCTGAATGTTGAGTTTTAAGCCAACTTTTTCACTCTCCTCTTTCACTTTCATCAAGAGGCTCTTTAGTTCTTCTTTGCTTTCTGACATAAGAGTGGTGTCATTTGCATATCTGAGGTTATTGATATTTCTCCCGGCAATCTTGATTCCAGCATGTGTTTCCTCCAGCCCAGTGTTTCTCATGATGTACTCTGCATAGAAGTTAAATAAACAGGGTGACAATATACAGCCTTGATGTACTCTTTTTCCTATTTGGAACCAGTCTGTTGTTCCATGTCCAGTTCTAACCGTTGCTTCCTGACCTGTATTCATATTTGTCAAGAGGCAGGTCAGATGGTCTGGTATTCCCATCTCTTGAAGAATTTTCCAGAGTTTGTTGTGATCCACACAGTCAAAGACTTTGGCATAGTCAATGGAGCAGAAATAGATGTTTTTCTGGAACTCTCTCACTTCTTTGATGATCCAACAGATGCTGGCAATTTGATATCTGGTTCCTCTGCCTTTTCTAAATCTAGCTTGACACCTGGAATTTCATAGTTCACCTAATGTTGAAGCCTTTCTTGGAGAATTTTAAACATCACTTTGCTAGCGTGTGAGATGAGTGCAATTGTGCTGTAGTTTGAGGATTCTTTGGCATTGCATCTCTTTGGGATTAGAATGAAAACTGACCTTTTCCAGTCCTGGGGCCACTGCTGAGGTTTCCAAATTGGCTGGCATATTAGGTGTAGCACTTTCACAGCATCATCTTTTAGGATTTGAAATAGCTCAACTAGAATTCTGTCACCTCCACTAGTTTTGTTTGTAGTGATGCTTCCTAAGGCCCACTTGATGTTTACTCCAGGATATCTGGCTCTAGGTGAGTGATCATACCATTGTGATTATCTGGGTCATGAAGATCTTTTTGTATAGTTCTATGTATTCTTGCCACCTCTTCTTAATATCTTCTGCTTCTGATAGGCAAAATAAAGGACAGAAATGGTATGGACCTATCTTTGCATGAAATGTTCCCCTGGTATCTCTAATTTTCTTCAAGAGATCTCTAGTCTTTCCTATTCTGTTGTTTTCCTCTATTTCTTTGCACTGATCACAGAGGAAGGGCTTTCCTATCTCTCCTTGCTATTCTTTGGAACTTTGCATTCAAATGAGTATATCTTTCCTTTTCTCCTTTGCTTTTGTCTTCTCTTCTTGAATGGTCTTCTTGAGTGGTTTTCCTTACTTTCTTCAATTTAAGCCTGAATTTGGCAATAAGGAATTCATGATCTGAACCACAACATATACTATATTCTTTATTGTCATCTGTTAATGGACATGATTGTTTCCATGTCCTGGCTATTGTAAACAGTGCTTCTGTGAACACTGGGGTGCATTTATCTTTTTGAATTAGAATTTTTTCTGGACCTGTGTCCAGGTGTGGGAATGCTAACCCTAGTTTCTTTAGGGAGCCTCCATGGTATTCTCCATAGTGGTTGCACAAGTTTACATTCCCACCAACAATGTAGAAGAGTTCCCTTTTCTCCACATCCTCTCCAGAATTTATTATTTGTAGACATTTTGATGATGGCCATTCTGACTGATGGGAGGGAGTACTTTGTTGCATTTCTCTAGTAATTAAGAGTGTTGAGTACCTTTTCATGTGCTTCTTAGCCATCTGTATATCTTTTTTTGGAAAAATGTCTATTTAGGTCTTCTGCCCATTTTTTAAATGTTTTTCTCTAGGACTTTTATAGTATCTGGACTTACACTTAGGTCTTTAATCCATTGAATTTATTTTTGTATATGATGTGAGATAATATTTTAAGTTTAGTCATTCCTATTCCATTTCCCCAGTACCACTAATTGAAGAGATTGTCTCTTTCCATTGTATATTCTTACCTCATTTAATGACCATAAGTGTGTGGGTTTATTTCTGGTCTCTCTATCCTGTTCCATTGATCTCGATGTCTTTTTTGGTGCAAGTACCCACATGCTGCTTTCATTACTATATAGTTTGTAGTATAGTCTTAAGTCACAGACCATAGTTCTTCCAGCTTCACTCTTCTTTCTCAAGATTGTTTTGGGTATTATGGTCATTTGAACATGATATTTCCATCTGTGTCATCTTCAATTTCATTCATCAGCATCTTCTGGTTTTAGAGTACAGGTCTTTTGTTTCCTCAGGTCTGTTTATTCCTAGGTATTTTATCTTTTAGATGGGATTGTTTTAATGGTATTGTTTCCTTAATTTTTCTTTCTGATAGATCTTTATTAGTGTATAAAGATTTTTGTATATTAATTCTGTATCCAGAAACCTACAGTGATAGTTTCCAAAAAAGTACTACAGTTTCCAAAAATGTACTAGAGCTCATTAATTCAGTAAAGTTGCAGGATAAAAAATTAATACACAGAAACCTGTTGCATTTCTATACACTAACAATGAACAATCAGATAGAGAAATTAAGAAAACAATCTCATATGCAATCACAAAAGAAAAAAATAACTAGGAATAAACCTACCTAAGAAAGTAAAAGACTTGTCCTTGCAAAACTGTTGATACTAATGAAAGAATTTGAAGAAGACAAAAATGGAAAAATATCTTGTGTTCATGGATTGGAAGAATTAATATTGTTAACTACCCAAGGCAATATAGGGACCAATGCAATACTTATGAAAATACTTAGGAAACTTTTCACATAACTAGAAAAAATCATCTGAAAATACAGATGGAACCACTATATAGGAAAAAGATCCCTAACTGCCAAAGCAATCTTGAGGAAAAACAACAAAGCTGGAGGAGTCATGCTTCCTAACTTTAGATAATACTACACATCTATGTTAATGAAGGGCTTCCCTGGTGGCTCAGACAGTAAAGAATCCACCTGCTATGTTGGAGACCTGGGTGGGAGGATCCCCTGGAAGAGAGCATGGGAACTTTCTCCAGGATTCTTGCCTGGAGAATCCTATGGACAGAGGAACCTGGTGGGCTACAGTCTATGGAGTCGCATAGAATCAGAAATGACTGAGCGACTAAGCTCACAGCATAGTAACGAAAACAGTATGGTTCTGGCACACAAAAAAGTAATGAAAACAGTATAGACACACAGATCAGTGGAATAGGATAAAGACCCCCCAAAGTAAACCCATACATTTATGGTCAATTAATCAAGAATATACAATGGAGCAAAGAGAGTTTCTTCGGTTAAATAGTGCTGGGAAAGTTGGACAGTGACATGTAAAATACTGAACTTAGAATATTTTCTCATAACATACCAAAAATAAAATGGATTAAAGATCTATGTAAGACTAAAATACATAAAGCTGTTAGAAGATAATATAGGCAGAACACTTTGATTTTTTTTTTTGCATCAGTTACCTAAGGCAAAAGAAAGAAAAGCAAAACAAAATGAGACCTAGTTAAACTTAAAAGCTTTTGCCCAGCAAAGGAAACCATTGACAGAATGAAAAGACAACTTTCTGAAAGGGAGAAAATATTTGCAAATGATATGACCAAAGGGTGTCAAAATTCAAACTATATAAACAGCATATAAAATACAGTATTGAAAAACAACCTGATTATTCAGGTCTTCTGCCCATTCTTAGACATTTTTTCCAAAGAAGAAATGCAGATGACCAACAGGGGTATGAATATAAGTCAACATTTCAGTTCAGTCACTCTGTCATGTCCGGCTCTTTGCAGTCCGATGGACTGCAACATGCCGGGCCTCCCTGTCTGTCACCAACTCCCAGAGTTTACTCAAAATTATGTCCACTGAGTCAGTGATGCCATCCAACCATCTCATCCACTGTCTTCACCGTCCCCTCCCACCTTCAATATTTCCCAGCATCAGGGTCTTTTCCAGTGAGTCACTTCATCGGATCAGGTGGCTAAAGTATTGGAGTTTCAGCGTCAGCATCAGTCTTTCAATGAATATTCAGGACTGATCTCCTTTAGGATGGACTGGTTGGATCTCCTTGCAGTCCAAGGGACTCTCAAGAGCCTTTTCCAACACCACAGTTCAAAAGCATCAGTTCTTTGTTGCTCAGCTTTCTTTATAGTCCAATTCTCACATCCATACATGACTACTGGAAAAACTATAGCTTTGACTAGACGGATCTTTGTTGGCAAAGTAATGTCTCTGCTTTTTAATATACTGTCTATGTTGGTCATAACTTTCCTTATGGAGTAAGCGTCTTTTAATTTCATGGCTGCAAGTCACCATCTGCAGTGATTTTGGAGCCCTCCAAAATAAAGTATATAAAGTACAAATATATGTTCTCATTTATATGAGGAATCTAAAAATAAAAGTCATTCCGAGATACAGTAGAATAGCAATTGTCCATTTCTGGGAGTGGGGAAAATGGAGGGAATTTGGCCAGAGTGTACATTCTTGCCATAAAATCAATAAGTCTGGGGATCTAATGTATATTATGATAACTATAATGAACAAAACTGTATCATATACTTTAAAGTTGTTAAGAGAGTAAAATGTTCTCACCACCTTCTCCCCCACCATCAATGTTAAGTATATGAGGGAATGGAAATGTCAGTGATTATGATCCCATGGACTGTATATGGATTCTTCAGGCCAGAATACTGGAGTGGGTAGCCTTTCCCTTCTCCAGGGGATCTTCCCAACCAAGGGATTGAATCCAGGTCTCCCACATTGCAGGTGGATTCTTTACCAGCTGAGATACAAGGGAAGTCCAAGAATACTGGAGTGGATAGCCTAGCCCTTCTCCAGCAGATCTTCCTGACCCAGGAGTCGAATTGGGGTTTCTGCATTGCAAATGGATTCTTTACCAACTGAGCTATGTCATTTAGTCAGGTCTCAATTCTTAGGAATCGTTGAGAATGAATGCATCCAACTTTCCAAAGAAAGTCCCAATCATTTGATTTGAACATATAGCTAATTTGAACAAAATGAATTAAGAAGTGAAAAGCAAGGAGAAAAGGAAAGATACAAGCAACTGAATGCAGAGTTCCAAAGAATAGCAAGAAGAGATAAGAAAGCCTTCCTCAGAGATCAATGCAAAGAAATACAGGAAAAGAACAGAATGGGAAAGACTAGAGATCTCTTCAAGAAAATTAGAGACACCAAGGGAACATTTCATGCAAAGATGGGCTTGATAAAGGACAGAAATGGTATGGATCTAACAGAAGCAGAAGATACTAAGAAGTGGCAAGAATACACAGAAGAACTGTACAAAAAAGATCTTCACGACCCGGATAATCATGATGGTGTGATTACTCACCTAGAGCCAGACATCTTAGAATGAGAGGTCAAGTGGGGCTTAGAAAGCATCACTATGAACAAAGCTAGTGGAGGTGACAGAATTCCAGTTGAGCTATTTTAAATCCTAAAAGAGGATGCTGTGAAAGTGCTACATTCAATATGCCAGCAAATTTAGAAACCTCAGCAGTGGCCAGAGGACTCAAAAAGGTCAGTTTTCATTCCAATCTCAAAGAAAGGCAATGCCAAAGAATGCTCAAACTACCGCACAATTGCACTCATCTCACACATTAGTAAAGTGATTCTCAAAATTCTCCAAGACAGGCTTCAGCAAGATGTGAACCGTGAACTTCCAGATGTTCAAGCTGGTTTTAGAAAAGGCAGAGGAACCAGAGATCAAATCGCCAATATCCGCTGGATCATGGAAAAAGCAAGAGAGTTCCATAAAAACATCTATTTCTGCTTTATTGACTATGCCAAAGCCTTTGACTGTGTGGATCACAATAAACTGTGGAAAATTCTGAAAGACATGGGAATACCAGACCACCTGACCTGCCTCTTGAGAAACCTATATGCAGGTCAGGAAGCTACAGTTAGAATGGGACATGGAACAACAGATTGGTTCCAAATAGGAAAAGGAGTACGTCAAGGCTGTATATTGTCACCTTGCTTATTTAACTTCTATGCAGACTACATCATGAGAAATGCTGGGCTGGAAGAAGCACAAGCTGGAATAAGATTGCCGGGAGAAATATCAATAACCTCAGATATGCAGATGACACCACCCTTATGGCAGAAAGTGAGGAGGAACTCAAAAGCCTCTTGATGAAAGTGAAAGAGGAGAGTGAAAAAGCTGACTTAAAGCTCAACATTCAGAAAACGAAGATCATGGCATCCCGTCCCATCACTTCATTGGAAATAGATGGGGAAATAGTGGAAACAGTGTCAAAGTTTATTTTGGGGGGCTCCAAAATCATTGCAGATGGTGACTGCAGCCATGAAATTAAAAGATGCTTACTCCTTGGAAGAAAAGTTATGACCAACCTAGATAGCATATTGAAAAGTAGAAACATTACTTTGCCGACTAAGGTCTGTCTAGTCAAGGCTATGGTTTTTCCAGTGGTCACATATGGATGTGAGAGTTGGACTGTGAAGAAAGCTGAGCACTGAAGAATTGATGCTTTTGAAGTGTGGTGTTGGAGAAGCCTCTTGAGAGTCCCTTGGACTGCAAGGAGATCCAACCAGTCCATTCTGAAGGAGATGAGCCCTGGGATTTCTTTGGAGGGAATGATGTTGAAGCTGAAACTCCAGTACTTAGGCCTCCTCATGCGAACAGTTGACTCATTGGAAAAGACTCTGATGCTGGGAAGAATTGGGGGCAGGAGGAAAATGGGGATGACAGAGGATGAGATGGCTGGATGGCATCACTGACTCGATGGACGTGAGTCTGAGTGAACTCCGGGATTTGGTCATGGACAGGGAGGCCTGGCGTGCTGCCATTCATGGGGCGGCAAAGAGTCGGACACGACTGAGGGACTGAACTGAACTGAAGGCAATTAATGACAGCCTGAAACCATTACTCTCTTTAATTCTTAAAGTATTCTGGAGAGTTTAATTTCCATCAAAAGAGACTTTGGAATTATTATATTAAATAATTCATTTTAGATTCCTCAATG
This sequence comes from Aepyceros melampus, assembly GCA_006408695.1. Classification (NCBI taxonomy): domain Eukaryota; kingdom Metazoa; phylum Chordata; class Mammalia; order Artiodactyla; family Bovidae; genus Aepyceros; species Aepyceros melampus. Next base: position 99,984 of record SJXQ01010816.1, on the reverse strand, counting down.
AAATATTGTTTGCATTTTTTCATTTATGTCAAAAGAACCGTAAAGACAACCCAGTAACTCTCAGGTGTTTAAACAGATTATCCTAATATATGTAAGTTTTAATTGAGTCTAAGAATATTCTCTTCAGTGTTAAATAATTTTATAAAAAACTTCAGCTAGCAAAGTTATGTCATTGCTAATGTACCTTATTCTAATTCTCTTTGATATTACTTATTTGAGCCCAGTAACACTGTAATTATATTTCTAAGCTGAAATAGAGTGTACTTATTATTTTTTTCTGAAGATTACACTGCGACTAATCTTTTAGTGAGCCCATAATTGCTTGGTCAATGTAATGTTAGATTGCTGCATAATTTGAATACATTTGTGGATGATATCATTTAGGGAAACTACTGATTATCTATACAAGCCATTCGGAAATACTACTGGTGTGTTTTAGGCAAAAACTCTTTTGAAAAATTTTGGAATTTATCAGAATTCTATTATAATATGGTGGAAAACACACAAAAAATACTTAAGTGGCTAGATCTCTGGAAGAAAAGATAATTGTGATTCATTCCTAGATCTCTGACTCACTTAACATTATTTTACAATCATTCATATCAAGAAAATTACATCCATTTGTCATTTCATTTTAAAGGATATTAGTGACACAATGACATAAGAGATATGTCATGATACTTGATATTCTGTTACTTTCCAAAAGGGTTTGTTTCAGTATTTTCTCTGTAACTTTTTTCTCATTCATAATGGGATACAAAAACGTTCTGCCTTATAAATAAAGAAAATTTTTTATGCTTACACAATATTCTCTTGAACATTGCTTACAAAATATTGACCTTAAAAGTCATACAGATTATCAACCATTTGGTAGTTATTTTTATCAAGAGATATTTCTTTTTATTATTTGTGAACATCTTTATTTCCATGTTATGTATATGTGATTTTTATTCCTCCTAAGATTTTTTAGTGCTCCAGTAGTATATTCAAGGTGTTTGTGTTAAGTAATTTAACAGAAAGAAATGTCTCCACTCATATGAATTTACCTTCATTATTATTGTTTGCTTTAGATTCTCTGTCTGTGCTTATCAAGAAATAAGTTTTGCTAACATGGAGTACTGAAGAGAATAGGCTACACTCTTATATGCTTGTGCAGTTTATATTCCTACTGAAGGAGACAGTAACAAATAAATACATGTAAATACTGGACAGGATGTAGAGAAAAAGGAACCCTCCTAACACTGTTGGTGGGACTGTACATTTTGTACAACCACTAGGGAGAATGAAAAAGTTGGCTTAAAATGCAACATTCAAAAAACTAAGATCATGGCATCTGGTCCCATCACTTCATGGCAAATAGATGGGGAAATAATGGACAGTGACAGGTTTTATTTTCTTAGGCTCAAAAATCATTGCAGATGGTGACTGTAGCCATGAAAATAAAAGACATTTGCTCCTTGGAAGAAAAGCTATGACCATACTAGACAGTGCATTAAAAAGCAGAGACATTACTTTGCCAACAAAGGTCCGTCTAGTCAAGGCTATGGTTTTTCCAGTAGTCATGTATGGATGTGAGAATTGGACCATAAAGAAAGCTGAGTGCCAAAGAAATTATGCTTTTGAACTGTGGTGGAAGACTGTTGAGAGTCCCTTGGACTGCAAGGAGATCCAACCAGTCCGTCCTAAAGGAAATCAGTCCTGAATATTCATTGGAAGGACTGATGCTGAAGCTCCAATACTTTGGCTACCTCATGCGAATATCTCACTCACTGGAAAAGACCCTGATGCTGGGAAAGATTGAAGGCAAGAGCAGGAAGGGATGACAGAAGATGAGATGGTTGGATGGCATCACCGACTCAATGGGCATGAGTTTGAGTAAACTCTGGGAATTGGTGATGGACAGGGAATCCTGGTGTGCTGCAGTCCAAGGGGTCACAAAGAGTTGGACACAGCTGAGTGACTGAACTAAACTGAACTAGAGAGAACAAAATGGAGATTCCTTAAAAAACTAATCATAGAACTATTGTGCAGAACTATGATTCTGCATGGAGAAGGAAATGGCAACCCACTCCAGTATTCTTGCCTGGAAAATCCCTTGGACGAAGGAACCTGGTAGGCTATACTCATGGGGTCGCAAAGAATCAGGCATGACTGAATGGCTTCACTTTCACTTTCTTTCATGATTCTGCAATCCCATTCCTGGGCATATATCCAGAGAACACCATAATTTGAAATGGTACATGCACCCCTACTTACAATAGCCAAGAACTAAAAGCAACCTGTCCATCAACAGATGAGTGGATAAAGAAGTGGCATTGCAGTGGAATATTACTCAGCTATAAAACAGAATGAAAGAATGTCATTTGCAACAACATGCATGGACCTAGAGACCACCATGCTAAATGAAGTAAGCCACATAGAGAAGGACAAATATATGGTATCACCTATACATAGAATCTTAAAAAAAATATGATATAAGTGAGCTTACATACAAAACAGAAATAGACCCACAGGCATAGAAAAGGGGCAGGGGGGATAAATTAGGAATTTAGTATTAACAGATACACACTGCTATATATAAAATAGATAACAAACGTGTACCTACAGTATAGCACAGGGAACTATACTCCATATTTGTAATAACCTGTAAGGGAAAGAATGTGAAGAAATGATGTATATTTATGTACAACTAAACTTTGCTGTGCACCTGAGACTAAACTATACTTCAACATAAAAAAAAAGAAAAGAAATGAATCAATCTTATGACTACCACTAGTGATAACAGTAATAAAGATGATGAACATGGATAGTGGGACAGTAATCAGACTGTAGCAGCTCTGAGGCAGCATAAGTATGGCACGTTCAAGGAAGATAAAGAACATCAATGTAGTTGCAACTTAGTTATCAGGGTTCGGTGAGGCATGTAGTGAGGCATTACTTAGAGTTTGCAAGCTTTTGCTTCTGATTTTAAAGTCTTGATTACACAACTGAATGTATAGTATCAGTTCACTTCAGTTGTTGCTCAGTCGTGTCCGACTCTTTGCGACTCCATGGACTGTAGCACACCAGGCCTCGCTGTCCATCACGAACTCCCAGAGTTTACTTAAACTCATGTCCATTGAGTTGATGATGCCATCAAAGCATCTTTTCTCTGTCATCCCCCTCTCCTCCTGCTCTCAATCTTTCCCAGCATAGGGGTCTTTTCCAATGAGCCAGTTCTTTGCATCAAGTAGCTCAAGTACTGGAGTTTCAGCTTCAGCATCAGGTTCTTCCAATGAATATTCAGGACTGATCTCCTTTAGGATGGACTGATTGATTCTTTTTGCTGTCCAAGGGACTCTCAAGAGTCTTCTCCAACACCACAGTTCAAAAGCATCAATTCTTTGGCGCTCAGCTTTCTTCACAGTCCAACTCTCACATCCATACATGACCACTGGAAAAACCATACCTTTGACTAGATAGAACTTTGTTGGCAAAGTAATGTCTCTGCTTTTTAATGTACTATCTAGGTTGGTCATAATTTTTTTCTAAGGATTTAAGCATCTTCTAATTTCATGGGTGCAATCACCATTTGCAGTGATTTTGGAGGGTCCTCACTCCCACCAAATAAAGTCTGACACTGTTTCCACTGCTTCCCCATCTGTATGCCATGAAGTGATGGGACTGGATGCCATGATCTTCGTTTTCTGAATGTTGAGCTTTAAGCCAACTTTTTCACTCTCCTCTTTCACTTTCGTCAAGAGGCTTTTTAGTTCCTCTTCACTTTCTGCCATAAGCGTGGTGTCATCTGCATATCTGAGGTTATTGATATTTCTCTCGGCAATCTTGATTCCAGCTTGTGCTTCATTCAGCCCAGCGTTTCTCATGATTTTCTCTGCAAATAACTTAAATAAGCAAGATGACAATATACAGCCTTGATGTACTCCTTTTCCTATTTGAACCATTCTGTTATTCCATGTCCAGTTCTAACTGTTGCTTTCTGACCTGCATTCAGATTTCTCAAAAGGCAAGTCATGTAGTCTGGTACTCCTACCACTTGAAGAATTTTCCAGAGTTTGTTGTGATCCACACAAAGGGTTTGACATAGTCAATAAAGTAGAAGTAGATGTTTTTCTGGAACTCTTGCTTTTTCAATGATCTAATGGTTATTGGCAATTTGACTTCTGGTTTTCTACCTTTTCTAAATCCAGCTTGAACATCTGGAATTTCATGTTCACCTACTGTTGAAGCCTGTCTTGGAGAATTTTGAGCATCACTTTGCTAGTGTGTGAGATGACTGTAATTGTGCGGTAGTTTGCACATTCTTTGGCATTGCCTTTCTTTGGGATTGGAATGAACTGACCTTTTTGAGTCCTGTGGCCACTGCTGAGGTTTCCAAATTTGCTGGCATATTGAGTGTAACACTTTCACAGCATCATCTTTTAGGATTTGAAATGGCTCAACTGGAATTCCATCACCTCCACTAGCTTTGTTTGTAGTGATGCTTTCTAAGGAGCATCAACTTAGTCCCATATTATTGGATAAACAATTTATTTTCAATTTACATTAAATAATGTTGAAGTTCTTTACACTTTAATCATTATCTGAGTTTCTGCATTCTTAAGAGAGTGTTCTAAGATGAGAGTCATTACATCAGAGTTTATAGTTTTTTGAATATCTTGACACTTATTTTCAGATTGGCCTCTGTTTTCACTTAAGCTTCCAATACCTAAAGAGTTAAAAGTTAAACTCACTGAGCCTGGAAGCAGTTCACCATTTTTAGTATGCTACCTTGTTAATAAGCAGGTTAGAATTGAACTGGAGTTGATTAATCCATGGACATTAAGTACACAGTAATATAAAGACATCATAAATGTCATAGGTATAAATATGTTTATTTCCAACTAAAGGATATCATATGCTTATTAAATATTTGCTGAATGAATGGAACTTATATAAAAAAGAGGATACAGAGCAAATACGTGGCTCAAAGACCACTCATTTTTCTAATTCTTAAACCATGCATAAGATATTCAGAAATTAGAAGTATGCCCTGAGCAAAGGAAATATTCCTAGAAAGTTTTGGATGCTGTGCAAAAAATACTCCAGGGAAAGGATGGAGTTAGAATAGAATTCCATGGGCATATCATATCTCCATTTGTTGTGGGGCAGAGAATTTTCCAGTTGAGCTAGGTGGGGAAGGAAAGTTCTTACACTCAAATTTTTCTTTAAAATTAAAATGTCTACATCCAAATGCATGGATACACATACAAGAGTTCTATCACTGAGTTTTAAAATCAATTGGTAGATACATAATAGTTGTCAGATTAGTAGTTATTCATCACTCTTTTCTTTCAGATAGCAGCAGAGGAAAATAACTCAAATTGTTAAAATCTGAGTTAGCAGTCTGTTTGCAGAGTGTTTTCCACTCTGTTCTAAAGCTATTGACAAGATACTATATCTATTCATCATCACCTGGTGAAGAGCACAATAAAGAAGAGACACCATCTTAACAAATGGTCTCTCCTGGCTGGGAGAAAGGTGGAAGTGATACAACTCCACTCAAAATGTTATTTTTCAGCCTCTGTGATGAAAAACTTATCAATAAAACATTTATATATATTTTTTAACTTTCCAATTTCAAAAAAAATATAGAAAAAAAGAAAACAAAAACCTTGTTTCCAAACACTCCCCCACATAAAGACCTAGATTTATTTCACTGAAAAATCTGCCAAAAATACAAAAACAATTCTAATGCCACTTAAAGAGATTAAGGAGGACATATTAATACTACTGGAGAAAGGAATGGCAATCCACTCCAGTATTCTTGCCTGGAGGATCCCATGGGCAGAGAAGCCTAGCAGGTTACAGTCTGTGGGATCACAAACAGTTGGGCACGACTGAGCTAGTAACACACACACATTAATACTATACCTACTGTGCCAGTCAAGATTGTCAGTTCCTTATATAAGGATATTAGAGTTGTAATAGTATAAGAGATATGGAATTTAAAAAGTACAGACTGGTCCTGCTCAATCATGAATAAAATATCAGAAGAATCTAAAAGCACATTAAAAATAATATATGATGATAAAGTAGGATTTATTATAGAAATTTAAGGATGATTCAGTTTATACTATAGAGATAAAACTTTAAAATTCCTCTGTTGTTAACAAAACACTGATAAAATTTAAAAAAATTATTGTGACTTCCTAACCTTGATAAAATTTATATCCTCAGTTGCAAAGCCAACATCTGACATAGTTGAAAGGAATAGAGCAGTAAGACCAAAATAAGAAAAAGGCCCACTAACTATCTATACTTATATTTAAGGATGAATTATAGTTATCAAACAATAAGAAAAGAAAAAATAATTTGAGGGAAAAGAACTGGAAAAGAAGAAACATGCTTAATTTTGAGTTTTATAATAGTATTTACAGAAAACTCAAGACAAAGTTTAAAAAAAAGGAAAACCCAATGCAAACATTTTAGTAAGTTATCAGAGTATTAAAACTTAAGAAATTCAAAAAAACCTTCATACATTCAAACAAAATAATCACAGAGAAGGTCTTGTTTAAGATAAAAGATAATACCTAAGATTAAATGTACAAAACCTATAGAAGGAAAGTATTTAAATTCTTCAGAAGACACAAATGTCATCTTAGATGGAAGGAAGCACAATCTTTTAGTATAAAATCAATCATTGTAAAGACCTTGATCTATACTAGGTAAAATATAAACTTACCATGGTCCCAAAAAATTTACCAGAATTTCATTATATGTAAACAAGTTTATTAGGAATGTCATATGGAAAAAATAAACATGGTAGACAAGAAAATCCTAAAGATCAGCAAGGTGGAGGAAGACTGCCCCTACTAGACATTAAAATAAGGAAAAAAAACCTCTCTTATGAAATCAATATGCTGTTTGTATCTGAAAAATCAGAAAGGCTACCAGTACCAAAGTAAATTGGACTCAAGTACCTATGGAAGTACTGTATATCATAAGTCAAGTCATGGGGGGGGGGGGAGTTGATGTAATGAGTTTTTGATTAATATTTTGAAAACAATTTGAGAATAATTTTTTTAAAAAGCTAAAATTGAATCTGTATGTCCTACCTTTCACTAGGATAAACTCCAAGTAAGTCAGACATGCAAGTATTTTAAAAGAATATGCCAGTAGTAAATATTTATTAAGTATCATATGTCAGAATTGAGAAGCCTAAGTAATATGTCTCAAGATTCAGAAGTGATATTGATGAATAAATTTGACTATTAAAAAAAAAAAAAAAGAAAACCTTAGGCATGGAAAAACACATACACCCCCCAAACTAAAACCAGAAGACATGTGCAACTTTTCCTCATAAATTTAATCCTTAGGTTGGCTCTTTCTGACCCTCTTTCCTCCATCTTTTTCAGAAAAGTAAATTCTGATAGAGGCTTCCCTGTTGGCTCAGAGGTTAAAGCGTCTGCCTGCAGTGCGGGAGACCCAGGTTTGATCCCTGGGTTGGGAAGATCTTCTGGAGAAGGAAATGGCAACCCACTCCAGTACTCTTGCCTGGAAAATCCCATGGACTGAGGAGCCTGGTGGGCTACAGTCCATGGGGTCGCAAAGAGTCGGACACGACTGAGCGACTTCACCTACCCTACCTAAATTCTGATAGAAAAAATGAGAAAACAGTTGAAACGAGAAAAATGGGAAAAATACCCTTAAATCTAGAAAACATACATTCATAATTTTTAATTTTTCAAATTAAAACCTACATTTAAAAATGTTCTCATTGTTTAGATCTGAAATGCAAAAATATAAACAAATTTGCTGAGGAGAAAGGCATTGTCAGTCTACTGGTCTGCAGGCAAAATGTCATGAAATTTACTGGGGGAAACTATCAACACAAAATGCTAGATAGATTTTTTTTACGTTAGCAAATTAACTTCTAGGGATCCAACCTAAAAACAGTCCTTTGAAAATAAGTAGCAGGGGCTGGGGGTACGGGATATGCTGATGCTATCCAGTGTAGCACTGGTTTCAGAACAAGGCAAATGTTCAGATTAAGAGACAGTTTAAATTTTTAAAAATCTACACATCAAAATATCATGGTATTATAAAATCAGTGAAGGACATTTCTATGGACTTGAAAGTATATGTACATTGTTAAACTAGAAGTGAAAAGTAAGATAGATGGCATTCTATTTGTTGTGTAAGAAGTTAGGAAAATATATAGATACATATACATACTTAAACACACATATATACACATATCATCAGATGTTTATTTCAAAAGATGTACTGATATAAACTATAAATAAAAGTGATTAGTATACGAATGAGTGAACTGACTAAAAGGTGTGGAGTTGAGAACAAAACTTTTCTGAGTATATACTTACATAGTTTTGCACATTTAGAACCAAATCAATATTTTACACCTTTAAGAAACTTGGTGAGAAGGCTAAATCCCAAACTCTATGTCAAACTGTTAACAAACCAAATAGATGAAGAACAGATCCCTTATACTACACTGCCTTAGTGACACTTATTCTAAAGACAAAAGAAAACTACAGAGAAATCTTGTCATTCATTAATTTTTTTAGCAGTAGTATTCTGTGTTGTGCACTGAAACTTATTACATAAATATTTTAACATAAGCATGTGGTTTTGTCCACTGAAAATGCCAAGAAGCAATGATATTCAGAAGCAACATAGTTGATACCAAAGTATAACAGATTTGAAATGCCATTCTCTATTAAAAGAAAAATAACTCCTTGCAGAAATGCATCATTGTGATTATGGTGCAGAAAATATAGGAGTCAAACAGTAAGAAAAGGCAAAATGACAGGATACTGAAAGAGGAACTCCCCAGGTCGGTAGGTGCCCAATATGCTACTGGAGATCGGTGGAGAAATAACTCCAGAAAGAATGAAGGGATGGAGCCAAAGCAAAAACAATACCCAGCTGTGGATGTGACTGAGAATAGAAGCAAGGTCTGATGCTGTAAAGAACAATATTGTATAGGAACCTGGAATGTTAGGTCTATGAATCAAGGCAAATTGGAAGTGGTCAAACAAGAGATGGCAAAAGTGAATGTCAACATTCTAGGAATCAGTGAACTAAAATGGACTGGAATGGGTGAATTTAACTCAGATGACCATTATATCTACTACTGTGGGCAGGAATCACTCAGAAGAAATGGAGTAGCCATCATGGTCAACAAGAGAGTCCGAAATGCAGTGCTTGGATGCAATCTCTAAAACGACAGAATGATCTCTATTCGTTTCCAAGGCAAACCATTCAATATCACAGTAATCCAAGTCTATGCCCCAATCAGTAATGCTGAAGAAGCTGAAGCTGAATGGTTCCATGAAGACCTACAAGACCTTTTAGAACTAACACCCCAAAAAGATGTCCTTTTCATTATAGGGGACTGCAATGCAAAAGTAGGAAGTCAAGAAACACCTGGAGTAAAAGGCAAATTTGGCCTTGGAATATGGAATGAAGCAGGACAAAGGCTAATAGAGTTTTGCCAAGAGAATGCACTGGTCATAGCAAACACCCTCTTCCAACAACACAAGAGAAGACTCTACACATGGACAT
>SJXQ01010816.1:0-88422 GCA_006408695.1 Aepyceros melampus | reverse complement strand
AGGCGAAAAGGAAAGGAGAAAAGGAAAGATATAAGCATCTGAATGCAGAGTTCTAAAGAATAGAAAGAAGAGATAAGAAAGCCTTCCTCAGAGATCAGTGCAAAGAAATAGAGGAAAACAACAGCATGGGAAAGACTAGAGATCTCTTCAAGAAAATTAGAGATACCAAGAGAACATTTCATGCAAAGATGGGCTTGATAAAGGACAGAAATGGTATAGATCTAACAGAGCAGAAGATATTAAGAAGAGGTGGCAAGAATACACAGAAGAACTGTACAAAAAAGATCTTTATGATAAAGATAATCACGATGCTGTGATCACTTACCTAGAGCCAGACATCTTAGAATGTGAAGTCAAGTGGACCTTAGAAAGCATCACTACAAGCAAAGCTAGTGGAGGTGATGGAATTCCAGGTGAGCTATTCCAGGTGAGTGCTGTGAAAGTGCTGCACTCAATAGGCCAGCAAATATGGAAAACTCAGCAGTGGCCACAGGACTCAAAAAGGTCAGTTTTCATTCCAATCCCAAAGAAAGGCAATACCAAAGATAGCTCAAACTACTGCACAATTGCTCTCAGCTCACATTCTAGTAAAGTAATGCTCAAAATTCTCCAAGCCAGGCTTCAGCAATATGTAAACCGTGAACCCCCAGATGTTCAAGCTGGTTTTAAAAGAGGGAGAGGAACCAGAGATCAAATTGCCAATATCTGCTGGATCATCAAAAAAGCAAGAGAGTTCCAGAAAAACATCTATTTCTGCTTTATTGACTATGCCAAAGCCTTTGACTATGTGGATCACAATAAACTGTGGAAAATTCTGAAAGAGATGGGAATACCAGACCACCTNTAAATTTTAAAACTTTGGGGGCAATACAGTTTTAAATGTACAGAAAAGTTTCAAAAATGAATATAGTTCAAATAACATCCATTTTGTGGCTCTTTATCCAGATTAGAATCAGGTTAACATTTTACTTCATTTCCAATATCATCTGACTCTCCTCTCTCTTGTCTCATATCTATCTAATATTTTCTGAATCATTCAGGATACATGACTGCGTACATCATGGCCTTTTACTCCTGAATATTTCAGTGTGTATCTCCCAAGAACAGAGATGTTTTCTCATACAGCTGCAGTCTGGTTATCAAGTTTAGTGATGTTAGGTTAACACTGATACAATACTTTCATCTCTACTCTTTATATTCCAACTTTGTCAATGTGAGAATCAATTGACAACTTTGGAAAAAGAGGCTGGGGCACCCCTCGTCCTCCAGGTGGGCTTTCTCTGCCAAGGGCCTGAGTTCAATCTCTGATCAGGGAACCAAGATCCCACAAGCCACAAGGCCAAAAAGAAACATAAAAGTGGCTGAGGCTGAGTTGTGCTGTTGTCTGAGTGATCCACACTCCAGGGGCATCACAACAGCCAGTGGCAAAGGCCCTGAAACCAGACCACTGGGAATGACCTGGCCCCTGAACCCTATCAACAAACTGACCTTGATCAGATTCCTCAACAGCAAGATGGGGACACTTTTAGGAATATGTAATCGGAAGTATTTACCAGTGAGAACGGATACAACGTCTGGACTTTGCTTCAAAGCAATTCTGGTTTGGTGGGGTGTAGGAGGAGGGATTGTTGAGAGTATGGATGAAACAAGATTGGCCATGAGTTGATCATTGTTGAACCAGGGTGATGGGTACAGCATCACCAGCTCTTTTCTTAAAATATATCATTTTATTTATTTATTTTCGGCTGGGCTGGGTCCCCTCTGCTTCTCAGGCTTTTCCTTAGTTGTGGTGGGCGGGTGGCTGCTCTCTGGTTGCGGCGCACAGGCTTCCCATTGGGGTGACTTCTCTTGTTGCAGAGCAGGGGCCCTAGGGTGCGCGAGCGTCAGCAGCGGTCGTGGGCTCAGTGGTTGTGGCTCCAGGGCTCTAGAGCACAGACTCACCAGTTGTGGTGCATGGGGTTAGTTGCTCAGTGGCATGTGGAATCTTCCCAGATCAGAGACTGAATTGTGTATCCTGCATTAGCAGGTGGATTCTTTACCACTGAACCACCAAGGAAGCCCTGTCATCCAGTTTTGGGTATGCCTGAATGTTCCATAGTAAGATTTTTTTTTCCCTCAAAGAAAGAAAAGTAAAATAAAAGTGGAGAAGAGTGGAAATTATTATTAATTAACTGCCTTAAAGGTCTATTAGGAGGAGGTATTCAACAAGTTAATTTAAATGGAATCTAAGTAAGCCATTTAGATCAGTGCCTAGCCCATTTTAAATGCTATATATTAACTATTTATGGCAGAAAGTGAAGAGGAACTAAAAAGCCTCTTGATGAAAGTGGAAGAGGAGAGTGAAAAAGCTGGCTTAAATCTCAACATTCAGAAAACACAGATCATGGCATCTGGTCCCATCACTTCATGGGAAATAGATGGGGAAACAGTGAAAACAGTGTCAGACTTTATTTTGGGGGGCTCCAAAATCACTGAAGTTGGTGATTGCAGCCATGAAATTAAAAGATGCTTACTCCTTGGAAGGAAAGTTATGACCAACCTAGATAGCATATTCAAAAGCAGAGACATTACTTTGCCAACAAAGGTCCATCTAGTCAAGGCTATGGTTTTTCCTGTGGTCATGTATGGATGTGAGAGTTGGACTGTGAAGAAAGCTGAGCGTTGAAGAGTTGATGCTTTTGAACTGTGGTGTTGGAGAAGACTCTTGAGAGTCCCTTGGACTGCAAGGAGATCCAACCAGTCCATTCTAAAGGAGATAAGCCCTGGGTGTTCATTGAAAAGACTGATGCTAAAGCTGAAACTCCAGGACTTTGGCCACCTCATGCGAAGAGTTGACTCATTGGAAAAGACTCTGATGCTGGGAGGGATTGGGGGCAGGAGGAGAAGGGGACGACAGAGGATGAGATGGCTGGATGGCATCACGGACTCTATGGACGTGAGTCTGAGTGGACTCCGGGAGTTGGTGATGGACAGGGAGGCCTGGCGTGCTGTGATTCATGGGGTCGCAAAGAGTGGGACACGACTGAGCGACTGAACTGAACCAAACTATCGTTCAGTTGCTCAGCCGTGTTCCACTCTTTGCGATCCCATGGACTTCAGCACACCAGGCTGCCTTGTGCTTCACCATCTCCCGGACCTGGCTCAAACTCATGTCCATTGAGTCAGTGATGCCGTCCAACCATCTTACCCTCCGTCGTCCCCTGTAATATCCCCTTTTATCTTGTTCTCTTCCTCCAGAAGCAGTTCCAACAGAACACCACCAGGTGGCGCTGTCTCACAGCTCCATAGGGATTCAGGCGCAAGAGACGCTGAGCTCTGAGCATGACTTCCACTCTCTTGCTTCCTGGCTAAGATCTTGGACATTTACTATCTCTGCATTTTGTTTTATTTATTTCTAAAGTGGGGACAGTAACATGCCTGTTCAGTGACAGTGATGTAAAGTGTCTGATGCCTTGTCTGGTGCATACCTTTCCAGGCACCTCTTTCTGGGGCTGGATCTGGCCCTGGGCAGCGTTTCTCATCTCTCCTTAGGGGATTGGCCATCTGCCCAAGTGATTGGGAGAATTTGGAGAGGTTACAAAGTGAGAGATTTCTCCCCTAGCCTTACCACATGCATTCCTTTTATTGTTGTTGTTGCTTGGCTTCACAGCATGTGGGATCTTAGTCCCCTGACCAGGGATCAAACCCAAGACCCCTGCATTGGAAGTGTGCAGTCTTAACCACTGAACTGTCAGGGAAGTCCCTGGCATGCATCCCTATTACAGATCACCCTCCAGCCACAAACAACACAGTCTTCCTGTAAGACAGGAAGTTTTAGAAATCCACTCCCCCCTCCTTTTTTTAATTAAAAATTTTTTTATTTTAATTGGGTGGCAAATATCCACCCCCCCCTAAATTTTTTGAGAGGCAATTTACATTTGAGTCTGTAAGAATCCGACCTGACTTAGAATTACCATTCTATTACCTGTAACCTATGTTATCTCACCAGTCTGCCCCTCAATTTTCATCTTTATAAAATGAATATCTATATGTAAAACATAGCTCTCACAATAGTATCATGAAAATTCAATATGATGCTACAGGGAATAAATAGCAGCTTTTGGGAATTCCCTGCTGATCCAATGTTTAGGACTTGGCACTTTCACAGCTGGGGCCTGGGTTCAATCCCTGGTCAGGAAACTAAAGATCCTATGAGCTTCACAGGATGGCCAAAATAAAACAAAATAAAAAGCAGCTTTTATTAAGATATTGAGATGATTAAGCTAATATTTTAAGAGCTTATTATGTGTAGGGCACGTAATAACACTGTGATTCCCCTAGTGACATCATGAGACAGATATTAATATTAGCAATGATCCCTGTATTATAGGAGAAGGTACTGAGGCTCAGAGAGGTAAAGTTACTTGTTGAAGGTCACACAGCTGGTGCCACAGCAACTTTGGGATTTAAATGCAGGCAGCCTGTCTCCAGAATCTAAACCACTAACCAGTATGCTAGTCTGGCCACCCTCATCCTCTTAAACCACCTTACATGCCCAGAAGTCAAGTTTCTTCTGGACCTGCGGTCCTTGAACAGCCAGAGCACCTCCATCCTGGCCACCTCCTGGAGAGGAAGGGGTGGTTCAAGAAGTACAAAGCCCTCCCTTTGACCATGAAGATCAGGATAACACCCTAAGGTGGTGGTCCTCCACCTTAATTGTCCATCAAGGTCAGTGGGAATCCTCGTTGAAACACAGGTCGCTGGCCCACTCCCAGAGTTTCTGATCCAGTAGGTCCAGGGTCAGGCCTGAGATCTGCATTTTTAACAAGTGTCAGGTGATGCTGATGCTAGTGATCTCAGCAACAAGACTGAAGGAAGTTGTGCCCCTGACTGACCACGTGGAGGGGAGCCACCTGCCATCTTAGACAACATGCCTACCTCAGGAGGGTCACGAAAGAGAATGAGAACCTTCTATTTTACTTAAACCATTGTATTTTGGGATCTTACAGTGATAACTTGGCCTTTACATTAATATAGCCCTTCTCTGGGCCTTCTTATCTTATTTATTTATTTGTTTTTGGTGGTGTTGGCTCTTTGGTGCTGCACACAGGCTTTCTCTAGTTTCAGCGAGTAGGGGCTACTCTTCATTGCAGAGCACAGGCTGTAGGGGCACAGGCTCAGGAGCTGTGGTGCACAGGCTTAGCTGCTCTGCAGCATGTGGAATCTTCCCGGACCAGGGGTTGAACCCGTGTCCCTTGCATTGCAGGCAGATTCTTATCCACTGTACCATCAGGGGAGTCCTGAGCTTTCTTCTTGGAAATGTTCTGATGGATACCTTAGGTCCCATCTGCAGTCAGTAACATGGCTGACGTTTGTCTATAGTTGACCAGCTCCGTTGACTCCCCTTAGGGATCTAGCGCTCTGATGACTGTTGCTGAGAGGCACACCCTCCAAGGTGGGATCCAAATAGTGAATGGCTGTGTGGCTGGCAGGCTGTTCACTGCACACGGAGTGAGCAGCAAATGCAGCCTGCTTACACTTCACCTGCCAAGTCACGCACCTTGGAGCAGAGCTGCATCCAACCACAGGAGGGCAGTTTTGTTTGTTTGTTTTTTTCCCCCAAGAAAGCATTGCTCTCCAAACTTTGCACTTTGAGGTATGGCTCTGCCCAGATGAGATCCTTGCTTCCATCTAGAGGGAGAGCCTTTTTCTGGTTTAACACAAAGGCACCCCATTGGCCCTGAGTTTAGATTCAAGAACCAGGAGTTGTCAAGATTTCTGGTATTATAGACAAGCTCGGTGGAGTTCTGTAACTGAGTGAGGGCTCATATACCACAGCAGAGAAAGTCAACCTCTGATAGTGGGTGTTTGCAGCAAAGTAAAGCTTTATTTGTGGGGCTTTCCTGGTGGCTCAGATGGAAAAAAAAAAATCTCCCTGCAATGTGGGAGACTCAGGTTTGATCCCTGGGTAGAGAAAATCCCCTGGAGAAGGGAATGGCAACCCACTCCAGTATTCTTGTCTGGGAAATCCCATGGACAGAGGAGCCTAGTGGGCTACAGTCCATGGGGTCACAAAGAGTTAGGTATGACTGAGAGACTTAACACGCATGCATTTGTAGGACAGCAAGCAAGGAACTGGGAGAAAAATCTCACATCCACTTGAACCTGGTCTTCGAGTTAAGGATATTTTAAAGAGGAAGATTGACAGAAAAGACTGAGCATCACCTTCTGATCTTTCTTAATCATAGTTCCAGGAACCAGGATGTCTTCAGTTTATAATTCTTCAGCCAAGTGGCCCGTGGCTCAGGGATCCCTGAGTTCATTTTGCCCTGGGGAAACGTCCTGAGCTTGCAGTTAATGATATCTGTAATAGCAGTTTCAGTGCACTAATGAGATGACAACAGCAGTCTTAGTCATCTGATTGTGGTCCAGCAGTGTCCAGTCAGGCAGACTCTGGGAGATGGCGAGGGACAGAGAGACCTGGTGTGCTCCAGTCCATGGGGTTGCAAAGAGTCAGACATGACTTGGCAATGGAACAGCAACAGCAGCACAGGACTGAGGCCAGAGGGGATGAGGATGGGACTGAGGCCAGAGGAGACACGCAAGGGAAGAAAGTTTCGGAAAGAGGAATTAAATCATAAATGTGGTAAGGGAACTCGGTTTTAGGGGGACTTGGTTTCCTTCTCAAGAATTGAAGCACACCCCCCCGCGCGCCCCAACCAAGGGATTGAAGCTGGGTCTCGTGCATTGCAGCTAGATTCTTTACCAACTGAACCAGCAGGAAAGCCCCAGTCTGTGGTCGATTGAGGCAAATTTAAGATCCATGAACAAGGAGAAATAAAGCAGCACAACCCCGGAGGGAAATCTCTTCTAAACTCCCTTCAGGCTAGACAAGGAAGACAAGGTGGAGAATTAACCCGCAGAGAAGAGGATTAGAGGCAGCCGTGTTGGTTACTGCGGATGGTGACTGCAGCCATAATTAGAAGACGCTTGCTCCTTGGAAGGAAAGCTATGAAAAACCTAGACAGCGTATTAAAAACCAGAGACATCACTTAGCTGCCGAAGATCTGAGCAGAGAGCTATGGTTTTCATGTAGTCATGTATGGATGTGAGAGCTGGACCATTAAGAAGTCTGGGTACTGAAGAATTGATGCTTTCAAACTGCGGTGCTGGAGAAGACTCTTGAAAGTCTCTTGGACTGCAAGGAGATAAACTAGTCAGTCCTCTTAGTTGAGGCATGAGGAGCCAGTTCCCTGACTTGGGATGGAACTGGGCTCCCTGAATGGGGAGCATGGAGTCTTAGCCACTGGACCACCAGGGAAGTCCCAGAGGTAAAAATTTTTAAGCAACTTGACTGCCAGACTTAGTATTAATATACCCACATCCTCATGGAGGCTTCAAAACCACTCTCTGCAATGAGTACTCTTCTCATATCATTTTATAGATAAGGAAACAGAGAGGCCAAGACATTTGTTCAAGGTCACATAGCTTTGGATTCAGACCAGTGATTTCAAATCGACTCCCCCATGCACGGACCCCACATGAGCTGGAGAAACTGAGACGCAACAAGGGGAAAGGGCTTGGTGAGAACCTTGGTCAGGCAGGGCTAGGTTCCTCTTTAGAAGTCAGAGAGAAGTACTTGGGCCATTCTGGGCTTGACCTGAAGGACACACGTGACTTGGCAGGCAGAATACACAGAGTGGGAGAGGCAGCAGAATAGTTCTAAAAGCATTCCTCGGGAGGTTAAGGGCCCATGCCTGCTTTGTTTACAGCTTTGTGTTTATAGCTTTGTCAAGAAGGGCACGAAAGTGTTATGCACAGGAATGTCTGCAAACACAGGTCTCTTATTCAGATTCCCACATCCTCTTCCCCACTGCGCCCTTTCTTTGGCTGCATTTTCTTTGGGAAACTTGCATGAGACCCTTCTTTCTCCGACCTTCTCTTCTTTTAAAAAGAGTATTTATTGATTGATTTGTCTGTGCTGGGTCTTAGTTGCAGCATGCGGTATCTTTGTTGTGGTATGGTGGTGCTTGTGGTAAAGAACCCGCCTGCCAATGCAGGAGACTTAAGAGATGCAGGTTCCACCCCTGGGTTGGGAAGATCCCCTGGACGACAGCATGGCAGCTCATTCCAGTGTTCTCGCCTGGAGAATCCATAGAGAGTGGAACCTCGTGGGCTACAGTCCATGGGGTCGCATGGTGTCCGACAAGACTGAAGCGACTTAGCACACATACATGCATGTGGGGTCTTTAGTTTTGGCATGTGAACCTTTAGTTGCAGCATGTGGGATCTAGTTCCTTGACCAGGGGTCGAATCCTGGCCCTTGCATTGGAAGTGTGAAGTCTTAACCACTGGACCACCCGGGAAGTCCTGTTTGAGGGTTTGGGAGCTGGGTGGACCTGGGGTCAAATCCATCTCTGCTGCACTCTAACCCTGACTAGAGACTACCCCCGCCCTGTCTGAGCTGTTTCCTCATCTAAAGGGCAGGGATAGCTGACTCAGAAGACGAGAGGGTTCAATCATGTAATTTCATGAATGTAAATTGCTCAGTGTAAAGCTAGTTTAGACTAAGAAAAACTCTGTCGACATTAACTATTATCCTGAGATTCTAAGATCCCTCAGCACTGTACCCACCCTTCCAGGTGCATCTATTACTGAGTCCAGGCTCACTCTTATTTGGAAAACCAGTTGAGAAGCTGGCTGACTGATGTGTCAAAATAACTATCTTATGGGATCTGGATGTCAGGTTCTTTTCTAGAACAGAAGTGAAGGGAGGTGAGGAAACAAGGTAAAAAGCCCATTAATCTTGCTTATATCTCCTAGAATTGCAAACTTCATGCAGGGGAATGTGTCAACCTCCTCTTTCCTGAAGCCATTCACAGGTAGGCAGGGTCAGATGTCTCTCTGTGAGTGGAACAAAGGCATTCTAGCCCTACAAGTCAAGCAGGGGGGCAGGGTTCCCTAAGGCAGGCCATTATGCCTGATTATAATAACAAAAACAACATAAAGCAAGTTAAAGGAACAATTCCAACATGGAGTTAGAATTAGCTCTTCCCTGCAATAAGAAAGCCTTCTTCAGCTATCATGCAAAGAAACAGAGGAAAACAACCGAATGGGAAAGACTAGAGATCTATCTCTTCAAGAAAATTAGAGATACCAAAGGCACATTTCATACAAAGATGGGCTCAATAAAGGACAGAAATGGTATGGACCTAACAGAAGCAGAAGATATTAAGAAGAGGTGGCAAGAATACACAGAAAAACTGTCCAAAAAAGATCTTCATGACTCAGATAATCACGATGGTGTGATCACTCATGTAGAGCCAGACATCCTGGAATGTGAAGTCAAGTGGGCCTTAGAAAGCATCACTACGAACAAAGCTAGTGGAGGTGATGGAATTCTAGTTGAGTTATTTCAAATCCTGAAAGATGATGCTGTGAAAGTGCTGCACTCAATATGCCAGCAAATTTGAAAAACTTAGCAGTGACCACAGGACTGGAAAAGGTCCGTTTTCATTCCAATCCCAAAGAAAGGCAATGACAAAGAATGCTCAAACTACCACACAATTGTACTCATTTCACACGCTAGTAAAGTAATGCTCAAAATTCTCCAAGCCAGGCTTCAACAATATGTGAACCGTGAACTTCCAGATGTTCAAGCTGGTTTTAGAAAAGGCAGAGGAACCAGAGATCAAATTGCCAACATCCGCTGGATCATGAAAAAAAGAGAGTTCCAGAAAAACATCTATTTCTGCTTTATTGACCATGCCAAAGCCTTTGACTGTGTGGATCACAATAAACTGTGGAAAATTCTGAAAGAGATGAGAATACCAGACTACTTGACCTGCCTCTTGAGAAATCTGTATGCAGGTCAGGAAGCAACAGTTAGAACTGGACATGGAACAACAGACTGGTTCCAAATTGGGAGAAATATCAATACCCTCAGATATGCATATGACACCACTCTTATGGCAGAAAGTGAAGAAGAACTAAAAAGCCTCTTCATGAAAGTGAAAGAGGAGAGTGAAAAAGTTGGCTAAAAGTTCAGCATTCAGAAAACAAAGATCATGGCATCTGGTCCCATCACTTCAGGCAAATAGATGCGGAAACAGTGGAAACAGTGGCTGACTTTGTTTTTTTTTGGGGGGGGGGGTCCAAAATCAGTGCAGATGGTGATTACAGCCATGAAAGTAAAAGATGCTTACTTCTTGGAAGGAAAGTTATGACCAACCTATAAAGCATATTAAGAAGCAGAGACACTACTTTGCCAAGAAAAGTCCATCTAGTCAAGGCTATGGTTTTTCTAGTGGTCATGTATGGATGTGAGAGTTGAACTATAAAGAAAGCTGAGCACCGAAGAATTTATGCTTTTGAACTATGATGTTGGACAAGACTCTTGAGAGTCCCTTGGATTGCAAGGAGATCCAACTAGTACATCCTAAAGGAGATCTGTCCTAGGTGTTCATTGGAAGGACTGATGTTGAAGCTAAAACTCCAATATTTTGGCCACCTGATGCGAAGAGCTGAGTCATTTGAAAAGACCTTGATGCTGGGAGGGATTGGGGACAGGAGGAGAAAGGGACAACAGAGGATGAGATGGTTGCATGGCATCGCTAACTCGACGAACATGAGTTTGGGCGGACTCTGGGAGTTGGTGATGGAAAGGGAGGCCTGGTGTGCTGTGGTTCTTGGGGTCACAAAGAGTTGGAAATGACTGAGAGAATGAACTGAACTGAACTGATATGGCTAACCACTCCAGGATTCTGGCATGGAAAATTCCATGGACTCTATAGCCCATGGTTTTGCAAAGAGTTGGACACAACTGAGCAACTTTCACTTTTCATATTGTATATAAAGCCATGTACATTTTGAAGATCACTAGGAGAGGGTATAGTAGAGAAGAAAATAGAGGCCAACAGGAAATCCTAAAGGATCCCTCTGAGAAGGAGATACCATATACAGACTGAGAAAGGATGGAAAATAAAATAAGAAAAAATAATTCAAGAAAAGTGAGGCATCACGGAAACCAAAGGAGGGGATATTTTAGGAAGAATTCAGTGGTCAAGTGTAGCAGATGTTGAGAGGTTGTCTAAGGTAAAGACAGTCAAATGTCCACTGGAATTGTCCAAAGGAAGGTCCTTAGTCATGTTGACAAGTGACATTTCAATAGAATATAGACTTTCACATGCTCGAGTGAAATAGGTAAAAGAGTGAATGGTAAATGAGACAATGGAAGAGTGTACATACATTACCGAGAGTTTTTGCTTAGAAGGGGGATAGGGAAACTGAGTGGTTTCTGGAAAATTATGCATCTGTTAAGAAATAAAATGTACTGTTAGAACAAACTGGGAGGGAGAGATTGATAATGCAGGAAAAGAAGGTAGACCTAAAAAAGTAAGACACTGAGGAGGCAAGAGTGAAATTGTCCTGGATCTGAAATCTATGCAGGAAAGTTGTCCTTTTAAAAAAGTAGTATTTTCTCTACTATAACAAAAGAGAAGCCACAGAATCTAAGCAAAATCTTACATAGGTGGATTCTGTTTGGAGAAGGTGAATCTTTTCCTTTTGATCATCTGTTTTCTTAGTTGGGCTTCCTTGGTGCCTCAGTGGTGAAGAATCCTCCTGCAATGCAAGAGATGTGATTTTGATCCCTAGGTTTGGAATATCCCCTGAAGGAGGGCAGAGGAACCCATTCCAGTATTCTTGCCTGGGAAATCCCATGGGCAGAGGAGCCTGATTGGCTATAGTCCACAGAGTCACAAAAGAGTTGGACATGACTTAATTACTAAACAACAACGAATTTTCTTATTTAGTTAGCAAGTGGCATCATCAGCTGATTCAGGAAAAGGAAGAAAGGGCTGTGAAAGGCTAGCAGAGCTTATATGCTGGAATACCTGAAGGATGAGAATACCTGGCACATAGAAATCCCCACAATTCTATGCTGAAGGAATGAATGGAAAGAGAGAGGAAACGGTTACCTTGGAGAGTAGGAGTTGGCTTAAAAGGGGTGTAACAAACTGCAAATCCAGTTTTTTACTATAACAGAAGAGAAGCCACAGAATCTAAGCAAAATCTACATAGGTGGACTCTGTTTGGAGAAGGTGAATCTTTTCATTTTGATCACCTGTTTTCTTAGTTGGGCTTCCTTGGTGCCTCAGCGGTGAAGAATCCTCCTGCAATGTGAGAGATGTGGTTTTGATCCCTAGGTTTGGAATATCCCCTGAAGGAGGGCAGAGGAACCCACTCCAGTATTCTTGCCTGGGAAATCCCATGGGCAGAGGAGCCTGATTGGCTATAGTCCATAGAGTCACAAAAGAGCTGGACATGACTTAGTGACTAAACAACAACGAATTTTCTTATTTAGTTATCAAGTGGCATCATCAGCTGATTCAGGAAAAGGAAGAAAGGGCTGTGAAAGGCTAGCAGAGCTTATATGCTGGGATACCTGAAGGATGAGAATACCTGGCACATAGAAATCCCCACAATTCTATGCTGAAGGAATGAATGGAAAGAAAGAGAGAGGAAACGGTTACCTTGGAGAGTAGGAGTTGGCTTACAAGGGGTATATAACAGGATTGTGTAACAAACTGCACATCCAGTGTTCACCTGTTCACTCCTTTAGATTTCTCTTGTTAATGACTGGTTTTGGTATAGGAAAGCATCCCAGTTCCAGGCCAATGAAATGCAAGAGGGATTCTTCAAAAAGCAATGTGTCTTTGCTTTTAAAGAAAAATGAGCATTGGTAAAAATGGTTCTTTTCTGTCTCTAGTTAGTGATGGGTTAAATAATGAAAAAGGAACTAGCCAAAAGTTCAAAAATGGCAGAGTAGGAAAACAGCACTCAGACACAGCACTAGCATTTGACCAGAGCAGAAGTGCCTTGCTTTGGGCCCTGGAATTTGGCAACTCTGAGGACCTGAATCATTACAAACCAACCGAAAACACACTTGTTAAAAAACATAAACACCAACAAAAAACCCACTGATGAACTGTTCAATAGGATTTTATGCTCAATAGGTACACAGTTTTTAACCCGTAACACTAAACATCACCTTTCATGGTTAATGTAGAACTGCCAGATAAAATACAGGACACACATGTAGGTTTGAATTCCAAATATACAATGACATTCCTTGCAATACTGGGGACATACCCATATGCGTGCATGCGTGCTAGGTTGCTTCAGTCATGTCTTACTCTTTTTGACGCTATGAACTGTAGCCCACCAGGCTCTTGTGTCCATGGGATCTCCAGGCAAGAATACTGGAGATGGGTTGCCATGCCCTCTTCTCCAGAGGATCCTCTCAATCCAAGGATCAAACTCTCATCTCTTATATCTCCTGCCCTGGGAGACGGGTTCTTTACCACTAGTGACACATGAGAATTCCCACATACCCATATGAAAGTGTGTTATTTATCTGAAACTTAAATTTAATTGAGTAACCAGAACCTGTATTTTCTAAATCTGGTATTCTGAGACTAATGAACCTCTCTGCAGGTGTCCTTAACTGGAAATGTGATGACATCAAAGGGCTGTGAACACTGAGTGAGGTCACTGCTGGCAACGGAAGACAGATGTTGCTTTGGGGTACAAAGAACATTTAAACAGAAAGTGCCTACATGAAAATAGACAAATACATTCCTGCTTTTAATGTACAAAAGCTTTTCATACAGCAAAAATGCAATAGACACCAATGCTGTCATCACTGAGTAGTGCCAAACATCCATTTTATTTTTTCCCTTGTTGTTTGAATTTACAGTTCTAGAGTCCTCATGATTTAGTGGAGAATTCACATATGCTCATGACAGCTGGGGAATATTTAGCTGTATTAAACAGTTTATTTGTTGTTGTTTAGTGGCTAAGTCATATCCAAGTCTTGCAACCCCATGGGCTGTAGCTTGCCGGGCTCCTCTGTCCATTGTATTTCTCAGGCAAGAATACTGGAGTCAGTTGTCACTTCCTTCTCCAGGGACCGAACCCATGTCTCCTGCATTGGCAGGCAAATTCTTTACCACTAAGACATCTGGGAAGCCCCAGTATATACTGTAGGTCCATTTGTAACATGAATAAAGAAAGATACCGATTCATTATATTGATGACTAAATGGTCAATAAGAGCTAGAAGTCTAAATAGTTTTCATTATTAAAATTTACTTGGTAAAATCAAATTAATTATACAACAAATGAAGCATATAATTTTAATAAACTTTATCTATTATATTTTATTCTCACGTTTCTGAAGCATGGTACTTAACCTAGTACCATTCTAAATACATAGGAAGAATGTTAATTTATTACACTAAAGAGCTGCCTTAAGGCGTTAGGGCTTAATCTGCTCCTGTAACCCTAGATGGGAAAGGCTGAAAGGATATATAGACTTTCATTTAATGAGCAGAATAGTGCATTAACCCTAGAAGAGCTTATTAGTAAATCATAAATAAACTTCAACAATCACTAAACTATATAATTGAGATGTCAGGAATTTACTAATGAATACACTGTACTAACTACATTACATTATTATTAATAATGTTAAATATTATTTCATAATGTTATATATACATATATATGCATAACCAGATTTATAAATTTAAATTATGATTTTAGTCTTCATTCCTTACAATGATATTTAGCCCTAATTATTTAGCTCTCTATGCATTCATGCCCTTGTGATATATCTTTGCAACTTATTGCATTAGTAATAGTTTACTTTCCTATCCCTTATAACATGATAACCTTGTAATTTGTTTTGTTTAACAGAATATACCAGAAGGGATAATTACTAAACAAAAGTTCATTCTTGTATATGTGTCCTATAAATCGACCCCTTTGTGAGAGTTAAATGGTAGCTATTTTAAAAAGAAAAGAATCTGATTTCAGCTGTTTTTATCTTCAGATAATAAGCTTTTTTTTTTTCCCCCCCACTGGGTGGTTATCTTTGCTGGACTTCCCTGGTGGCTCAGATGGTAAAGAATCTGCATGTAATTCAGGAGACCTGGGTCAGGAAGATCTCCTGGAGAAGGAAATGGCAGCCCACTCCAGTATTCCTGCCTGGAGAATCCCACGGACAGAGGAGCCCAGTGGGCTACAGTTGACGGGGTCGCAGAGTCAGACACGACTGACTAAAGAGTACAATATTGCTATTTCTTTATCACCTACCACTGCTCTGTATCATGCTTCACTCTGAGCAGAACATATTCAGAGTTAAAACAGCTTTAACTGCTTTGTCTTAAAAATATTTTGCTGTAACTTCTTCCATCTAAATTTTTCACTAGAGCCTTTCAAAAAAATTGTCAAGTCAGCAATTGAGCTACATGTACTAAAACCAATAAAGTTAAGAAACTCTTGATCTGTCATCATGATATTTAGAGACATATTGACTAAAGCCAGTTACCAAGTAAGATTATTTTTCTTAGTGATGGCACTAAAATTTTTTTTGGCATTTTCAGGTTATGACCTGACAATTTTTGAGTTAAATAAAGCTTATTCTTTGTCTTATGGAAAAACTTACTGTTCTAGCAAGACATTGCCTAGAAACAATGAGTCTGTTTATTTAAAAACATAGTTCATAAGTTTATTTCCATTAGTAACATTTTTTATAGAATGAACTTATCTGTATAAAACATAAATATTGCTTTCTAATATTTAGTGTTATTTCCATTTAAACATTAAAAATTAACATTTTAAAATTATAACAGATGTCTATTAATTTAGAAATGGGAAATGTTTATACCACAAGTAAATGTCTAATCTTACAGTCACTTTGAACATCACTTTGGGTGCAAATGGACAATTGCATTATATGTTTACGAATTCAAAGCTTAAAATTCAGTGGAGAATCTCAGTCTGCCCTTTAGAAAGGCATTGTGGCAAGATTAAAAGGGAATATTCCATTGATGGTAAAGGGAAATAATGCCTTTGCTTTCAAAAAGTGTATGAATATCTGAGAACCAGAAATTCAAGGATTGCCTATACATATGATCAGTTCCTAGACTTAAAACTGCTCCAAAATGAATAAAAACCATGTGAGATAACTTTGGTAAAGAATGTTATTTAATAAAATTTCCACATATCTGAACTTGGGAAGGTGGATTTGTTCAGTAGGACAAGGGGTCAGGAAGAAAGATTCTCTTGGCCTGGGTAAAACCATCCACTCCCACTGTGGTCTGAGATGATCCAAGTAATCATTAAATAAGTCAGATGCACAAAAAGAGTTACCTTGGTTTCTCAAGCAAGTGCCTCCATAAACTTTAAAATTTAAAAAGCTGTGGAAAATTTTCAGAGCAAATATGGAAATGTCCCAAATCAGGTGCCTTGGATATTTTCTTCAACAGAGTTAATTCTTAGTTAAAACCTCTCCATTGTATGCAGTCCTCAGTAATAACTAGCTGGACAGATAAACTATGTAGCTTTTCCTGAAAAGCTGATTTATGAGGCTACATTCAAGATCCACCTAATGTGGATTCTGATAAAGATAAAACCATAAGGTTCTTTGCAACTAATTGGATTAAGCATTCTAACATTACTTATTATAGAATAATTACATCAATGTTTATATGTATACATACATGTATACATACATGAATATATGTACATATGTATATATAGAGGGCCCTTGAACAACATGAGGGTTAGGGGTGCTCACAGACTTGAAAATCCACCCACAACTTGGCCCTGCACATCCCTGGTTCTGCATTCTAGGATTCAACTAGCCCTGGATCACGTAGTGCTGTAATACACATTTAAAAATGCACATATAAGTGGACCCTTGCAGGTCAAACCTGTGTTGTTCAAGCATTACCCGTACATATCAATATAAACAGTCTATATTATGCATGTGTATGTGTATAAACATGTGTCTATATCACACATATGTATGCATGCATACTATATTGCTTCATTTGTGTCCAAATCTTATCACCCTATGGGCTGTAGCCCACGAGGCCCTTCTGTCTCTGGGATTCTCCAGGCAAGAATACTGGAGCGGGTTTTCATGTCCTCTTCCAGAGGATCTTCCTGACTCAAGGATTGAACCCAAATCTCTTATGTCTCCTGCTTTGGCAGGCAGGTTCTTTACTACTAGTGCCATGCAGGAAACCCAAGTGTTAGTTGCTCAGTCATGTGTGACTCTTTGCAACCCCATGAACTGTAACCTGCCAGGATCCTCTGTCTATGGAATTCTCCAGGAAAGAATACTGAAGTGGGTAGCCATTCCCTTCTCCAGGGGATCTTCTTGACCCAGGGATCAAACCTGGGTCTCCTGCATTGCAACCTGATTCTTTACTGTCTGAGTCACCAGGGAAGCCCATCACACATATACTCCTTATACACTGGGCTGAATTGCTATTGATACCATTTTGTAATGCATTTTCATCCAGATGAAGCCCTACTTTATGTTGTGGTTCTCTATTATTTCTAGTGACTGGTAAAGTGTAGCCTTCTTCTACTTAATACAGAATAATGATTCTCAACTTTCTTTCTCCCTTATTTGATTACAGAGCACATTCCCATCGGTAAAATTTCTTGAAAATAATACTGATTCATTAGGGCTTGAAACTCACTGTTCACCAGAAGGAAATATTACAAATCCAAGGGATAGTAATTTACCTTCATTGAGGGTTACAGTTACTTTCCTCTCTCACACTATTATGACCAATGATATAGATTTTTGAACTTCAAAAAATAAAATTAGGATTTATTAGAAGATTTAAAGTGTTGATGTGTGGCAGAACCAATACAATATTGTAAAATAAAAAAAAAATGTTATGCTAAAAATAACCACTTAGTTCAAAGGAAGACAAAAGAGGGGCAATGGAGAAACAAACAAACAAAAATCATCATGCACATAGAAAACAAAACCAGAGACATATAAATGCAAACACACTAATAACCATAACAAATGTAAATAGATTAAAGTGCAACAGTCACAGATTTCAGATTGCATTTCAAAAAACCAATATTCTACTGTATGTGTTCTATAGAAGACACAATTCAGATTCAAAGACACAAATAGAATGAAAGTAAAGAATGGAAAAATAAATCAAAAGACTACAACAAAAAATATTACTAGAGATGAATAGAAATACTTTTAATGTTTAAATGATTGGTCCACTAGGCAAATAGGACAATTATAAACAAGCATCTGCACAGAATCACAGTTCCTAAATACATAAAAACTGACAGAATTGAAGGGAAAACAGATAAATATAATATTTGAGACTTCAATAATTTACTTGCAATAGTGGACATATACAACAATGAGGTAGAAGATAATAAGGAAACAGAAAACTTAAGAAAATCAACTAGATCTAACAGACATCTACAGAACACACCATCCAATTGGAGAAGAATATGCATTCTTCTTAAATAAATATGAGACATTTTCAAGGACCACAAACTTTGTAAAACTAGCTTAAAGTGAGAGTATACAAAGTATGTTTTCTAATCATAAAGGAATTAAATTAGAAATCTATAACAAAAGGAAATTTAGAATATTCACAATATGTGCATATTAAGTAACACTCCTAAATAACCAATAGGACAAAGAAAAACTAAATTACACATTTCTTTGAGGTTATTGGAAAATAAAATCCAACATTCCAAAATTTATAGGAAACAGGTAAAGCAGTGGTCAGAGAAAATTTATAGCAATAAGTATTTATACTAAAAAGAAAGAAAAATTCAAATGAGTAACTTAAAATAATAAATGATGCATCTGACAATTCTCAGAGGAAATTTCCAAGAGAATAAACAGTGAGCTTGAAGATATGTCAATAAAAACTAAAACTGAAACTAAAGGAGAAAAAAAAATGCAGACTGGAACATCCAAGAGCTGTTGGACAGTTGTAAAAGTTGTAATTGTATATAGTTGGAATACAGAAGAGAAAAAAAGAGTATGGAGGATATGAATATCTGAAGCAGTAATAGCTGAGAATTTTCTAAAATTAAAGACAGGTACCAACTCACAGGTATGAGAAGCTCAGATAAAAAAAGGAATAACCAAAACCTAATCACACTAAATTGCTGTGCATTGAATGTGATCCTCAAAATTCATATGTTGACACCCTCATCCTCAGTGTGATGGTGTTTGAGTCTTTAGGACCTAGTTATGGTTAAGTGAGAGATTAGCAGCCATGTAAGAAGACACAGCAAAGAGTTTTGTCTTCATCCCTCTCCACTAAGATGACACAACTAGAAGGTCGCTGCCTACAAGCCAAGAGAAGAAGTTTCACAATGAAACCTGCTTTGCTGTCATCTTAATCTTGGACCACTAGCCTCCAGAATTAATGAGGGGAGGAAGCCTAATGAGGGGATACATACCAGTCTATGGTATTTTGTTATGGGTAGTTCAAGCAGACCAATATACTATCACTCTTACACAGTAGAAAACCCAAAACAAAGAGAAAAATTTGAAAAAAAGCCTTTTTCTTGGGGGTAGAGGGTGAGGGTTGAGGCAGAGTACCTTAACCAAAACTGAAGAAAGATCAGAAGCTAAGATACAGATGCTTGTCAGAAATTATGCAAAAAAGAAGACAGCAGATTAGAACATTTAAAGTGTTGGGGGGAAAAAAACCTACCAACCTAGAATTCTGTATCTAATATAATTACCATTCTAAAGTTAAGGAGAATACAAACATTGTCAGACAAACTAAATCTGAAGGAATTCATTGCAACCAGTCCTTACTTATGAAAAATATTAAAAGATTTTTTTTCAGATCAAGGGAAAATTATACACATCAGAAATTTAGATCTCTTTACAGAAACAAATATCATGCTAACACTAATCAAAATCTGTAATAATTTCAGATGAAGCTGACTTCAGGGGAAGGAAAGTTATCAGGAATGTGGAGGGCACTATAAAATGATGAATCTCTCTCTTTCTTTGGCACAATTATACTTCACACCTATCTAAGAAATTTAGCAATAATTTCTTTACATCTAGTACTATTTCTTATTGATAGTTTCTCAACTGTCTTATAACATCTGCTTAAAATTAGTTTGTTCAAATTGTTACTCAAATTAAGTCCATTGACTTGGTTGTTATGTTTCTGAGGTCTGTTACTCTAGAATGATCTCCTCTCTCCAAGTCCTTCTGATTCTTCTTTTGCAACCTTGACACAGTGCAAAAACCAAGTAAACTGTCAAGTATTATGGATTGGACTGGTGATTTTTCTGTCTCGTTCCTTTGGATGCCATTTAAATTGATGGATAAACAATTTTTTTTTCTTATAAATTGGAAGGATTATCTAGAAGACTCAGGTTCAACTTTGGGAATAATGCTTCTAGGAGGTACACAGTATTTGGCTATCCGGCTGTCTCACTTTTAATAGCAGTAAGACTGCTAAGCAGGATTCTGGTGGCAATAGCATTTACATCCTCTGTAAAGCTGCCAGTCAATCTTAGATCTAATTGTTTACTCCTCTGTCTGAAACAATTATTTAATTACAGATTACAAAGTGGAAATGTTCTCATTTGGCTATTTCTTCATTTATTAACTAAATTTTTCTATAATAAAAACATTTTCATCAATGGCTAGGACTACTGAGTTATAGCAAAATGCCATTAATATGAGATCAGTAGGGAAGATACTAAATCTTCCATCAATTACCAATTTCAGGGTAAAGAAGTGATGTTCTACATACCTAGGTGGTGACCAATAAAGGTTTTTGTTTGTGTTATTTATTAATTTTTAAATTGACACTATATCTTTCTTAGTATCTTTAATAATTCAATGTTTTAAAATATATATTTCATATATATTCATCAACAAAACCTGATTTTACATTTGTTGCCAAAATTTCTCACCTTTGTTGGAGTTCCTTCATTTTAGTCCCAAAATCCTTTTGATATAACATTATTATACATTTATTTTCTTTTTGCTGTGATGCAGTATCACAGACTCATCTTGAACATTTCCTGTACAGTCCTGGAGTCAGCCAATAATTTAAGACAACTAGTGGCTATAACATTTTAGAGTTCATAGTTTTGAGGACAGAGGTACCTATTCCTACTGGGTTATTGTTAAGACGGTAAAGCGTCTGTCTACAATGTGGGAGACCTGGGTTCGATCCCTGGGTTGGGAAGTTCCCTGGAGAAGGAAATGGCACCCCATTTCAGTACTCTTGCCTAGAAAATCCCATGGACGGAAGAGCCTGGTAGGCTGCAGTCCATGGGGTCGCTAAGAGTCAGACACAACTGAGTGACTTCACTTTCTTTAGTGAACCAAACTAAGAAGAAAGGTTGGATTGATAGATGAATATACAGCATTTTTAAAGACAAAGCAAGACTCATAAAAAGGTCGTACAGTTTTCATAGCTTAATCAAGTAACCTAACTAGAAAATAACTTTGTTAAAGTTATTTAAAATATATATTGTAGTTTTCACAGAAAAATAAAACACCAAGAAAAGGACACCTTTCAGGTGATCTTGTGTCTCTTGTTCACAGGAAACAACATCTTATCTAATGAATTTCAAACTTGCCATCACTTCATGGGAAATGGAGAAACAGTGGAAACAGTGTCAGACTTTATTTTGGGGGGCTCTGAAATCACTGTAGATGGTGATTGCAGCCATGAAATTAAAAGACACTTACTCCCTGGAAGGAAAGTTATCACCAACCTAGTTAGCATATTAAAAAGTAGAGATATTACTTTGCCAGCAAAGGTCTGTCTAGTCAAGGCTCAGGTTTTTCCAGTGGTCATGTATGGATGGACTGTGAAGAAAGCTGAGCACCAAAGAATTGATGCTTTTGAACTGTGGTGTTGGAGAAGATTTGAGAGTCCCTTGGACTGCAGGGAGATCTAACCAGTCCATCCTAAAGGAGACCAGTCCTGGGTGTTCATTGGAAGGACTGATGCTGAGGTTGAAACTCCAATACTTTGGCCACCTGATGCGAAGAGTTGACTCATTGGAAAAGACTCTGATGCTGGGAGGGATTGGGGGCAGGAGGAAAAGGGGATGACAGAGGGTGAGATGGCTGGATGGCATCACCAACTCGATGGACATGAGTTTGAGTAAACCCTGGGAGTTGGTGATGGACTGGGAAGCCTGGCGTGCTGCGATTCATGGGGGTCGCAAAGAGTCGGATACTACTGAGCGACTGAACTGAACTCAACTGAATGTCAATGACAAAGCTAAATCCCAAGTGGAAATGGCTATAGAAAATTTTAAAATTCCAGAACCTGCAAAAAAAATTATACCATGACCTATTGCCATTAATATTTGATTTATATAAGTCCTTTTGTTCTGAGTTAATGTCCATTTTAGGATAATGTCCTCCTGATTCCTACATATTCTGATTATAGGACAGACTTTGCTTCTGATTATAGGACAGACTTCTACTTTGCTTTATTTATTTATTGTGAATATAATTTTAAATAAAAATATTGCCTTTTAATATATTTCGATTCTCTACAACTTGACTAAGAGAAAGAATATGCTGATTATGTCAATATGATTATATTCACAATCCTTTTGACATTTATTTTTTCTGTTTAAAATTAATTCTTTGAAGGGAGGGGATATATGCATACGTATGGCTGATTCTTGTTGAGGTTTGACAGAAAACAACAAAATTCTGTAAAGCCATTATCCTTCAATAAAAAATAAATTTAAAAAATTAATGATTTGGCATTCCAGTATGTAACTTTGTCTGAAGTGTGTTTTAGTTAGCATTAGTTATTCTCTAAGCCATGGTCAGCCCCGGACCTTTACAATAGCACAACTTCAAAAAAGAAAGGACTAGTTAATAGCAATGCTTTAAAGAAAAACAGAAAAAGCCACTATTCCCACAGACCAGACCTTCCTAAACCTTCCAAGGTATAGTGAATATGAGCAGAATAGACTGAAGCACAAAAAGAAAGGACCAGCTTAATTTCTTTAAAATGTCTTATTTTGTAACAGAAATCCATATTATGAGTTAGACTTAGCAATATTCTTATCTGATATTTTTCATAATAATAATGGCTTATATTTATTGAATACTCAGTATGTGCCAGGCACAGTGTTCAATGCTTTCCACATGTATTCTCATTCAGTTCTCTCAATTCAGGGAACTGATCTTCAAAAACGTTAAGTAATGGACAGTTCTCAGTCATATGGTCAAGATCTGAACCCACCCCATCTGACTACATATACTTGTAAACATTACCCTTCAAAATAAGGTGCCAAGTTTATACTGTGGTTTTCAACACCCTCTAGATCAGTTTCATAACAAAGGTACACAAATACTTTATTTTTAGAGGACTGCCTTAAAAGTTTAAGTTATCAGTGCCTCTAATCCATTCAGAGAGATCTAGAAAAACTGATCAAATGTGGTCCCAAAGGATGAATATTTCTATCCAAGAAGACTGGCGATATCACGGTGCAAGGGGTGAGGATTCAGAAGAATCTATGTCGTTATAGGTTTTTCTTCTATTTATTTCTGTATCAACTCAGCTCCCTACTCTAGCTTCTGTTATAAAAAGAAAAAGCCAAGCTGCTCCATCCTCAGACAAGTCCCACCTCACCCAGGAGCCAGCTGAGGTGGTAAGTGAGGAAGATGGTTAATGACAATGAGGCAACCACTGTGTCTGTCTCACTGGTCCTCTGGCAGGACGAATGGCTAGTGACTGGTTGCAAATATATTTGACCACTCTGTCTATTTTTGGCAAGTATAAATACTCCCATTTACCATGTTAACATGTTTTTTTTTAATGTATTTTTCATAAACTTTTGGTGACTCTGTGTTGGGAAGGTAACATTGGTATTTAGAAGAAAGATGGGAAATTGAAGATATAAAACACATTGTAGTAAGTTACTTTTTATTCAAATGCTTTTCCTAAGTAGCAATGATTTTTTTTTCCAGAATGGATTAAAAAAAGGTACCTTTGGTTTAATACAGGCATAAATAGAGACATTGATACAGATAAGGATCTAGACATGTAAATTGACATAAAAGACCACCTAGATTATACATGTTTTAATCTGATACTTTTAATAATGAAATGACTTACCTTTCAGTAGACATGTAGGAAATCAGTCTGGAAGTTATGCATATTTTAGCAGTAGTCAAGCAGTCAAAAACCATTACCTTTCTGACAAAGAAGAGTGATGATATCACAGGGCACCTAACAGAGGTTAGGATTCACTTTAAGAAACTATGTCCTTATAGGTTTTTCATCCACTTATTTCTGTATCAACTCAACTCCCCACCCTGGGTTTTGTTATAAAGAAAAAACCAAGTTGCTCCATCTGGAGACAAGTCTACCTTATTGAAGAGTCAGCTGAGGTGCTAAAGAAGGAAGACAGTTACTGACAATGAGGCAAGCACTATGTCTGTCTCACTTGTGGTCTGGCAGGACGAGTGGCTGGTTGCAAATGTATTTGAACACTCTGCTTATCTTGGCAAGCATTAATACCCTCCATTTACCACATAAACACTTTCATTTAAAAATGTATTTTTCATAAAATTATGGTGATTCTCTGTGTCGGGAAGTAACATTGGTATTTAGAAGAGAGTTGGGAAAATGAAGTTATATGACAAGTTGCAGTTAATATTTATTCAAATTCTTTTCATAAGAAGTACTGTATTTTTTCATAACAGATTAAAAAATGTAACTTTGGTTTTATATAGACATAAATGTAGACATTGATATAGATACATATATGGATTTAGGCATCTAAATTGATCATAAAACACCACCTAAACTATACATATTTTAGTCAGATAATTTTAATGATAAAATGACTTACCTTTTAGTGTAGGAAATTAGCCAGGAAGTTACACATATTTTAACAGGATTTAAGCAGTCAAAAATTGTCAACCTCTCTTTAGAAAATTTTAAAATAAATCAAGTTTAAAACTTCTAACTGTAACTCTGTTGACCACTGAGCTGTAGCAGCAGCTTTTGTTAACTATGTTCCTCTGAAAGCCCAGAATTAGAATGGATAAAGAAGGCATGGTACATATGTAGATGGAATGTTACTCAGCCATAATAAAGAATGAAATAATACCATCTGCAGCAACATGGATGCACCTAGAGATCATCACACTAAGTGAAATAAGTTAGAAGACAATTATCATATGATATCACTCATATATAGAATCTAATTTTTTAAAATGATACAAATGTACTTACTTACAAAATAGAAACAGGCTTAAAGATATAGAAAACAAATTTATGGTTATGAAAGTGGAAACATGGGGTCAGGGGGGATAAATCAGGAGTTTAGGATAAACATATACATATTAGCATATATAAGATTGCCAACAAGGACCTACTACATAGCCCAGGCAACTATACTTAAAATTCTGGTCTTGACCGGGGGAGTTTTGTTAATGGCCCCAGGATGTAAAAGAGATGACACTTTCAAAAGGCCTGATGTAAATAATAGGACTCTGTGGGAGAAGTTGAGAGTGGGATGATTTGAGAGAATAGCATTGAAACATGTATACTAACATATGTGAAATAGATCACCAGTCCAGGTTTGATGCCTGAGACAGGGTGCTCGGGGCTGGTGCACTGGGATGATCCTGAGGGATGGGATGGGGAGGGGGCTCAGGATGGGGAACACATGTATACCCATGGCTGATCCATGTGGAAGTATGGCAAAAACCACTACAATATTGTAAAGTAATTAGCCTCCAATTAAAATAAATAAATTAATTTACCAAAAAAAAAAAAAAAAAAGGATTGCCTGTAAGAAGTCCCTGGAGTCACATACCTTGGCTGAATACTAGCTCCATTCTTGTTGGCTGTTTCACCTTCAACAAGATATTTAACCTCTCTGTGCCCAAATTTATTTATGTGTTAAAATAAAGAGGATAAAATCATTTACTTTATAGAGTTTTTACACAATTACATGTTATTGCATTTTCATGATTTTTGGGTAATTCCTGGCACATAGAAAATGCCATTCCTTCCATATTGTTTGGATTATTAGTTTATTATCATTTTATTTATGTGTATCCCTTTCTGAAAGTATTAATTTATCACTTAGCAAATAATCTGAGTAAGATGGCCATATTTAACAAATAAAAATATAAAACATGCAGTTAAATTTGAATTTCAGATAAATAATGACTTTCTTTTAAGTACAGCCCAAGTTGTTAATGCATACCAAGCAATTTTCAAACAACTTTCAACCCACCAGTAAGTATGTATTCCTGTAGTTTCAGAAAAGACCCAGATTGTTTCTCATTGACCTGGCTTAGGAGATGATCTTATGAGTCAGTTACTATGACTAGGGACATGAAGCACTTGTTTTTTGTTGCTTTGCTTTTGTCCACGATCGAGTCATCCTATGGCCAGTCTCATATGCAAGTCACAAAATGAGGGAAAAAGTGATATCTCCAACCAGGTCAAGAGGAGAAACCATGGACCCCTGCTAAAACTACTTAAAACAGAACCAATCTTGCTTCTGAAGGTGGAAAATCTGTTAGATTATAACCCTGCTGCTGCTGCTAAATCGCTTCAGTTGTGTCCAACTCTGTGTGATCCCATAGAAAGCAGCCCACCAGGCTCCCCCGTCCCTGAGATTCTCCAGGCAAGAACACTGGGAGTGGGTTGCCATTTCCTTCTGCAATGCATGAAAGTGAAAAGTGAAAGTGAAGTTGCTCAGTCGTGCCCGACTCAGCAACCCCTCAATGTCTAAAAATAATCAGACATTGTACAGATGTTCATAATTTATAGATTTCTACAAGTCTGAAGCCAGATGACCATAGGTCTAAGCTCAACTCTACTACTTAATATTTGAATATCTTAGGCAAGTTACTTTACCTTTTTAGAACTGCAGCCTACCAGGTTCCTCTGTCCATGGGATTTTCCAGGCAAGAGTACTGGAGTGGGGTGCCATTGTCTTCTCGAAGAATATAACCCAGAAGCTATCAAAAGAGAGATATGCAGATAATGAACAAAACAACATAGAACAAATCAGAGCTAAGAGATGAGAGGGGGAAAGGTAAGATTAGGTTTACAAAAATGCTTGGTCCTACAAGCCAGCTGACCCAATTTGATATCTGCTGGCCTTTTCATTTGCAGGAACCATTAAACTTTCTATTCAGCTAACACCAATTTCCATTAGATCCTTCACACATAAAGCTGAAAGATTCTTAGCTAATGAAGCAAGTAAAGGTCATCTGCAGGGCTTGAAAACCAGAGAATAACCCAGGCCAGAAAACTGAGAATATTAGTTATTCTTAATATCAGTCCCAGCACATGATTAACATTTAATAAATAATGATCATTGTTAATAGCATAATTATTACTTAGTACATGTCTAAGGAATAAAACTAATGTAACTAATTTGATATGTGAGATCAAGTTGCAAACATACAGACTATCTGTAAAAGGGCACATAAAGCAACTCATTTAGGTTTTTTTTCTTATAGTCGACACACTTTTATTTTCTCAAAGAATCATCATAAATATTCTACAACAGCACATAGCCCTTAGAAACATTCTGACAAGCTGAATTAGGTAAGTGGAGACTTTAGCTCCCTAGAAATATAGATACTTAAAAGAATAAATGGATAAAAATTTCTGGGGCAATTTGTCAAAATTTTAATGTTTGCAAAATCATTGGAGGCATCAGATGACCTGGAACACAGATTTCTCTTTTTCCTGTCATTTGATTGGTGCTGTTAGAGTACTGAAGGACAGCTGCTGTATCTACTGTAATCCTCTCATACATCTCTAGTGATTTTTTAATAATGGAAGAAATGAGTTTTTGGTGGTTGATACCATTCTGATCAACATCACACTTGCTATGATCTTATTCAATAAGAAAATAATCAGACATTGTATAGATCTTCATGATTTATAGATTTCTACAAGTCTGAAGCCAGATGACCATAGGTCTAAACTCAGCTCTGCTACTTAATATTTTAATATCTTAGGCAAGTTACTTTACCTTTCCAGAACTCAATTTTCTCATCTGAAAACAGACCCTCATAACATAACCTGCTTCTTAAGGTTGTTGTGAGGATTAAATAAGTTAACACATCAGAAGCAGTATGTTGCTGCTACTGCTAAGTCACTTAGTCATGTCCAACTCTGTGCGACCCCATAGACAGCAGCCCACCAGGCTCCCCTGTCCCTGGGATTCTCCAGGCAAGAACACTGGAGTGAACAAGCTATTATGATTATGGATACTGTTCACTGATCCAACTCTGTAATCTTCTGAAGGAGTTAATTAGCAGATTTCATTATTTATTACTATGCCTTGTAACTTGATAAAATCAGGTTCAGAGAAAATAAAGTGACCAGCCAAGATCACATAACTCTCTCTGAGGAGCAAGTCTGAGTCTCAGTCTTGGGCCTGATCATCTGGAAGTGATGTGAAGAAACAGGAGATTTGTTTTTTTGCAGATGCTGAATTATTTTTTTTGGCATTTTCAGAATTCATGGTCAGTTTTCCCAGGAATGTACCACAATATAAAGTGCTTGGTTTTGAATTCAGGATAAATTTCATGGACAGAGGAGCCTGGTAGGCTACAGTCCATGGGGTTGCACAAGAGTCACACACAACTTGATGTTAAACACCATTTATAAGAGCAACATCTATTTGCATAAATCTTTTTTTCTTTTTTTAAAAGCAATTAGTCAAAGCATATATTTTTACTTGTTCTCCATTTCTTGGTGCACCCAAGTTAGGGAGATTTTCTTAAAAAACAAAAAACAAAAAACAAAAAAAAAAACCCTGAGTTCCTCTAAGCTTGAATTTTGAGATATAAGCTGTTTTTCTTATTTCTTCTTTTTATTTTTGGTTTCTTTTCTGTTTGTTGTTGCTCTTTTATGGTGGTAGTTGTTGAGCTGGAGTTTTAATCTCCTACTAATAATTCAAACTGACCTAGATAAAAGTTTTCTCTGCAGGTAGGCATACTGGCTGGCAGTAATTAGAGACCTGCTGTATTAAGAGCTACTTATATCAAAATATGGTTTACTGTACTTTTCAGATAAGGGTTTCTCTTTAGTGTTTGATGAGGTAGCAATGACCACATCATATCCAAAATTAAACAGCTTACATACAGAATTTGCAAGGATGAGAATATACATACTTGCCAAATTTTATGCCTGGATTTAGATTCTTTATAACCAGGTAGCAAATTCTAAGGCAGCATTTATCCAGTGGCAAGTAAAGATACAACACAGACCCACTGCACAAAGAAACTGCAACCATGATTTTTTTTACCCTGTTCCATTAGTTGGTCAATAGGGAGATAAATATCTTTAGCCCTATAAAATAAACTCTAACTAAAAAATAAGACATTATGTACGTGATCTAATTATTTTCTTCAATGGTAGCTTCAGTCAGTTCAGTTCAGTCGCTCAGTCATGTCTGACTCTTTACGACCCCATGAATCGCAGCACGCCAGGCCTCCCTGTCCATCACCAAATTCCGGAGTTCACTCAGACTCACGTCCATCAAGTCAGTGATGCCATCCAGCCATCTCATCCTCTGTTGTCCCCTTCTCCTCCTGCCCCTAATCCCTCCCAGCATCAGGGCCTTTTCCAATGGTAGATTAATAGTATATTATTGAACTTGTTAATAACTATTCAATAATAAATATCTTTAGCCCTATAAAATAAACTCTAACTAAAAAATAAGACATTATGTACGTGATCTAATTATTTTCTTCAATGGTAGCTTCAGTCAGTTCAGTTCAGTCGCTCAGTCATGTCTGACTCTTTACGACCCCATGAATCGCAGCACGCCAGGCCTCCCTGTCCATCACCAAATTCCGGAGTTCACTCAGACTCACGTCCATCAAGTCAGTGATGCCATCCAGCCATCTCATCCTCTGTTGTCCCCTTCTCCTCCTGCCCCTAATCCCTCCCAGCATCAGGGCCTTTTCCAATGGTAGATTAATAGTATATTATTGAACTTGTTAATAACTATTCAATAAATAACTGCTATCTGCAATTAACTCTTTCTTTCTAGTTGATAAACAGGGTGTTGGACCACATAATAATTCCACTGACTGACTTCTAAGTTTCTTTTTAATTGCTTAAAAAGTATGAAGTAAAAACTTATGATTTAGTAAAAAAAAAAAAAAAGCTGACAACATACTTCCATTAAGAAAAAAATATATATATAGTAAGTAGTAAAAAAATATATATATATTTAATATTGCTCATATGAGTTTAAAAATTAGTGTTTTTCTTCCTTTTTGCAAGATATACATCGATACCAAAGTGCAATTTTAATTTTGTGTTTTGGCCACAACACTTGGCTTGCAGGATCTTAGTTCTTCAATGTAGGAACTAAACCCACATCCCCACAGTGAAAGTGCCAAGCCTTTAACCCCTGGACCACCAGGAAATCCCCTCAATGTGCAATTTTATTCTTATACCATTAGTAAAGAAAAGGTGTGGTTTATAAGACTGTATGCATACATACAAAGTATTTTATATTTTTCAAAGAAGATCTGAATGCAAGTGACAATTATCTTTTAGTAGTAAATGTACCATTTTGCCCTTCTCTGGATATTACACATTGGGGAATTTAAGATTTTTGTCTATGAATTTCTCTCTTATGAATGGTGCTTTATAATTACTTGGCTTCAGAGGCAAAATGACATGTATAACAAATGAAAACCATGTGGATTTTATAGGCTGGATCCTAATCTGATTCCCAATGAATTTACAAAGAATATACTAAACACTATCAGTGATAATTTAAGTGCAAACAGTGTGATAAATGCTCAAATTCTCCAAGCCAGGCTTCAACATGTGAACTGTGAACTTCCAGATATTCAAGCTAGTTTTAGAAGACGAAGAGGAACCAGACATCAAATTGTGAACATCGCTGGATCATCAAAAAGGCAAGAGAGTTCCAGAAAAACATCTATTTCTGCTTTATTGACGAGGCAAAGCCTTTGACTGTGTGGACCACAATAAACTGTGTAGAATTCTGAAAGAGATGGGAATACCAGACCACCTGACCTGCCTCCTGAGAAATCTGTATGCAGGTCAGGAAGCAACAGTTAAAACTGGACATGGAACAACAGACTGGTTCCAAATTGGGAAAGGAGTACGTCAAGGCTGTATATTGTCATACTGCTTATTTAACTTCTATGCAGAGTACATCATGAGAAACGCTGGACTGGAAGAAACACAAGCTGGAATCAAGACTGCTGGGAGAATATCAATAACTTCAGATATGCAGATGACACCACCCTTATGGCAGAAAGTGAGGAGGAACTAAAAAGCCTCTTGATGAAAGTGAAAGAGGAAATTGGAAGAGCTGGGTTAAAGCTCAACATTCAGAAAAGGAAGATCATGACATCCTGTCCCATAACTTCATGGCAAATAGATGGGGAAACAGTGGAAACAATTTCAGACTTTATTTGTTCGGGCTCCAAAATCATTGCACATGGTGACTGCAGCCATGAAATTAAAAGATGCTTACTCCTTGGAAAGAAAGTTATGACCAACCTAGACAACATATTAAAAAGCAAAGACATTACCTTGCCAACAAAGGTCTGTCTAGTCAAGGCTATGGTTTTTCCAGTGGTCATGTATGGATGTGAGAGTTGGACTATAAAGAAAGCTGAGTGCAGAAGAATTGATGTTTTTGAACTGCAGTGTTGGAGAAGACTCTTGAGAGTCCCTTGGACTGCAAGGAGATCCAACCAGTCCATCCTAAAGGAAATCAGTCCTGAATATTCATTGGAAGGACTGATGCTGAAGCTGAAAGTCCAATACTTTGGCCACCTGATGTGAAGAGCTGACTCATTTGAAAAGAGCCTGATGCTGGGAAAGATTGAAGGCGGGAGGGGGAGGGGACGTCAGAGGATGAGATGGTTGGATGGCATCACCGACTCAATGGGCATGAGTCTGAGTAAACTCTCGGAGTTGGTGATGGACAGGGAGGCGTGGCATGCTGCAGTCATGGGGTTGCAAAGAGTCAGACATGACTAAGTGACTGAACTGAACAGAACCGAGTGTGACAAAGTTGTATTGTGCAAAATCATGCAGAAGTCTTTAATTCCCTTCTTATTTAGCTTAGACTCCAGCAATTATTGTTTGATTGACTTACTGGAAAGTATCTCAAATCCTCTGATTACTCTTCCTACTTTCTTAGATATTGGACCAAATTTCAGCTGTAGTAAATCCTCAGCACTAAATGTGACTAAAGGAAATCACAACTAAGACAACATACGCTATGTAAAACTCAGAATCACCAGTTTCCCACTAGTTAAGTGGGAATTTAATAATCTCTTTCAATATTACAACATATTGTCAACTTTTTCAAGTCTCTCACTTGCCTAAATATAGATAGATACATAGATAGACAGACAAGTAGAAATGGATATGTCTGCCTGTGACTGGATCTGAAGCCTAAGCCAGTGCCTATGCATCAGATTCCATCTCTTCTCTCCTCGTTAAAAATGCAGCTCCAGTAATTGTGCTCTCTATCCTAAATCCAAGTTTAACCTCCTAAACCCTCTACTGGATCATTCCAGTGATAATTTAAAGTTGTAAAATTTTTCCAACCTAAAAAAAATTCTCTTAATCCTTAATTCTTATCCAGCTAACACTCAATTTCTCTGCAAAATTCCTGAAATTTCCTCAGTATACTTAGTTGTCTCCAATCTCCCTGTTCAAAGTTTCACTTAAACTGGTTCAAGCTAGGCTATCCATCAAAAGAGCAGTTGTACATGTGCAATGAAGCTAAAACTCATACTTTTTTTTTTTTAAATTTTTTTTATTTTAAATTTATTTTAATTGGAGGCTAATTACTTTACAATATTGTATTGGTTTTGCCATACATCAACATGAATCCACCACAGGTATACACATGTTCCCCATCCTGAACCTCCCTCCCACCTCCCTCCCCATACCGTCCCTCTGGGTCATTCCAGTGCACCAGCCCCAAGCATCCTGTATCCTGCATTGAACCTGGACTGGCATTCATTTCTTATATGATAATATATATGTTTCCATGCCATTCTCCTAAATCATCCCACCCTCTCCCTCTCTCACAGAGTCTAAAAGACTGTTCTATACATCTGTGTCTCTTTTGCTGTCTCACGTACAGGGATTTTACATTTTTAGACCTTCTGTTTTGAAATTACTGTAAGTAAGTAAGTAAAGTCACTCAGTCATGTCCGACTCTTTGTGACCCCATGGACTGTAGCCTACCAGGCTCCTCCCTCCATGGGATTCTCCAGGCAAGAGTACTGGAGTGGGTTGCCATTGCCTTCTCCAGGGGATCTTCCTGACTCAGGGATCAAACCTGGGTCTCCTGCGTTCCAGGCAGACGCTTTAACCTCTGAGCCACCAGTTCACGAAATTACTATAGACTCGGGTAAAAGTTATAAAAATAACAGAGGGAGTTCTCCTGTACTTTTTAACTGGATTTCTTCATAATAGTATCTATCCAAACAGTACAATGATCAAAGTCTGGAATTCCCATTAGAACAAAGCCATTAACTTAACCATAGATCTTACTTGGGTTTTGTCAGTTTTTATGTGCACTCATTTTGGGGGGTTGCATAATGCCTTAAGATTGTATCACAGGTACAGATCCATATAACCATCACAATAAAGAAACAGTGCTGCTCCATTACCCCCGAGAAGCTACGTCATGTTACCTCATGTTATTCTTTTTGGTCTGAACTGATTCATAGATTTGCCTATTTGACTTGTACTTAGCATCTCTTAATGGTTCAATAGATTATTTGAATAAATACATTTAAAACTGTAAAAAAACAAACTTACTGTACCTCTTCATTCCAAATTATAGGCAAAAACAACCTTATCCTTCAAGTTGCTAAAGTGAAAAACTTTGAAATCGACATTGATTCTCCTTGTTCTCATTTACTCCATGTCCACCACCCCCACCCCAGATAATCCTGTCAACTCCATCTTTACTGTACATCCATAATCGGACCTTTCTTGCTATTTCCAGTATCAATGTTAGGTCCAAAAATCATCACTTTGGTTCAATCATTTATCTAATGTAATTAGTTACCCAATTATCTTCTGATATTGTTCTTCTCTTTG
Organism: Aepyceros melampus; assembly: GCA_006408695.1. Taxonomy (NCBI): domain Eukaryota; kingdom Metazoa; phylum Chordata; class Mammalia; order Artiodactyla; family Bovidae; genus Aepyceros; species Aepyceros melampus. The sequence continues at coordinate 54,452 of SJXQ01010816.1, read as the reverse complement.
GTCTACCCACAACTTAGTAACTAGTATGAATCCTTTAAAACAGAAGTCAAATAATATCATCCCTTTGTTCAAACTTTTCATGTCTTTCTAGGCAGCTCTAAAGTCAAAAGTCCTCCAGTTGCTTAGATGACTTTGCATGATTTATCTCCCTATGATTTTTTTATCCTCACTTCTACTAACTTTCCCTTACTCAGTCCTATCCAGGTATACTACATTTGGGCTAACTAGTACCTGTTGTTCAAGATGTCCAAAATACTTTTGACCCAATCCTCACTTATTCTATTATCTTTTAAATTTATTTTAACTGTACTTACAGTAAAAATTTACATAAAATTTTTTCAATAAAATTCATGCTTTGTAGTAAAACAAAAATTCAATGGATTTCCTTATTTTATTTGTCTTTGATTAAACATCACCTAATCAATAAGTCAAGCCTTCCTGACCACTTCTTATGAAACAAACCCATCTATAATGAATATATACTACTTGTCCTTTTAAAATCAGTATTACTGTTTTTGTGGCATTTAAAACCATTGATAGGTCATGAGTTCATAATTTATTCCTTTTAAAACTCTTTTTTTTAGAATGTAAGCTCCATATAGGCAGGTTCTTTTTGGTTTGTTTGTTTTTTTTCTTTTTTTGCTCCTCTTCCTGTTTTTCCCCAGGAACTAGAATAATGTTTTTTGTACTGTAAATTAACAGTAACTAGATAAATAACATATGTACCTAAATCTTAAAGCTATTTTTCCCAGCCCTCACTTACACACTTTCCAAACTAATTCTTGTTCCTTTGTCTATCTTAAAGATAAATGATGTTGAAGATGTTAGGAAAATTTTATTTTTCAGGTATATTTAAAAATAATTGACATCATATACCACTCATAAGTTTGAGGCTCACAGCATGATGACTTGATTTTACATGTATAGTGAAAAGATTACCACAATAGTTCAGCTGATAAACCATCCTCTTATATATATTCAATTAAAAAAAGAGAAGAAAAGTTGGGGTGGGGTGGGGGGATCTCCTTGTGAGGAGACTTTAGCTAGCAGTGTTATATGATAGGTATCTATCAAAGATACATATATCATATATCATATATAGATACCTATTATATAACATATAACATCATCTCTCTCTACCATATAGCAGTGTTAGCTATACTCATCATGTTGCATGGTATATTGCTAGTACTTATTTATCTTATACCTGGGAGTTTGTAGACCATCTTTCTCTAATTCCCCTTCCCGCTGTCCTTTGTCTTTGGCACCCACAAGTCTGACCTTTTTTCTATGCATCTTTTTCCCCCTCCAGGTTCCACTTATAAGTGAGATCATACAGTGTTTGTCTTTCTCTTTCTCTGACTTGTTTCACTTGGTGCAGTACCATCAAGGTCCACCCATTTTGCTGCAAATGATAGGATGTGTTTATTTTTTATAACTAATTATATTCATTGTACGTGTGTGTGTGTATCACAACTTCTTTATCCATTCACCCATCAACAAATACTCAGGTTGTTTTCATGTCTTGGCTACTATAAATAATGCTGCTATGAACATGGGGGTGCATGTATCTTTTTGAATTAGTGTTTATATTTCATTTGGATATTCCTAGAAGTTAAATTGCTAGATCATATGGCAGTTTTAATTTTAATTGTTTGAGGAATCTCCTCACTATTTTCCATAGTGGTTGCACCAATTTATAAGTGCACAAGATTTTCCTTTTTTCCACATCCACGCCAGCATTTGTTACCTTTTGTCTTTGATGATGGCCATTCTACAAGCATGAGATGGTATCTCATTATGGTTTTAATTTGCAATTCCCTATTGACTAGTGATGTTGACCATCTCTTCATGTAACTGTTAGCCTTTCCTATATCTTCTTTGGAAAAATGTCTATTGAAGTCCTTTACTCATTTTTTATTGGGTTCTTTTTTTATTTATTTTTAATTGAAGGGTAATTATGATATTGGTTGGTTTCTGCCATATACCAACATGGCTCAGCTGTAAGTATACATATGTCCCCTTCCTCTTGAAATTCCCTCCCAATATATAAATTCTTTATACATTATAATTATTAACTGTTTATCAGATATTTGGTTTGCAAATATTTTGCTCCCATTCTGTAGGTTTTCTTCTCACTTTGTTGATGGTTTTTGTTTTTGTTTTTGTTTTACTGTGGAGAATTGACTACCATAAATCTAGTAGCCATCCATCACCTTATAAAGTTATTGCAATATTGTTTATTATATTCTCAATGTTGTACTTATTTATTGTTACATAACATGTATTTTACAACTGGAAGTATGCACAACTTAATCTCAGTTGCAATCCCATATACAAATTTCATCAGTTTGATTTACATATAAATAGAAAGAAGAGTACATTTTCCAACAGAGCATCTTACTTATATTCACTGTCCTTTACTTATCTCCTTGTACAGTATTCTCTGATTTCTGCTAAGCATTTGCCAGCCAGAACATTTGGTCTCTGCCACATCGATTAGTCCATATGGAGATTGATATGTTGGTATCATTTTCATTTTTAATGACAAGGCAAAGTAATTTCTTTTTTACTCTTAAATAAATCCTTGGTTTTCATAATAATTGCCTTTGATCATCATTGTCATTGCCAGTAGCTATTTGATTTTAATATTCAAATTTGAATAAGAATGCCAATTGGGATAATCTTATTGTGCTTGGGGCTAAAAATCAGCTGAGATTTTATTTTTTTTTCCCTTTAGCCAAAAAGAAATATTTTCAAAGACACCACATTCTTAAAAATACTGCAAATGAGTTAACAAGCCATAGAGAAAGAAAACCTTTTGATTGTGGTGCTGGTTTTTCTTTCAGAGTTCTGAGAAAGCAGAGGACTGGGCTGTGGTCCTAGCTACAACATAAAAATTTAGAAGTTTTATTTATTAAATAGGGATAAAAGGTAAGCTGTCAGTTTTTAAAGTCTTTATCTGCTCTTTGATTGGGCTGAGAATATGATTCATGGATATTAGGTAGCTTGCAAACAGCAAATTCTTAGAGTGATGGATGTTTCCTTTCACACAATGTTTCAGCGTGCAATGAATAAATCATATTTGCCCTAGAAATCCATGTTATTCCTGCATAACTGATATTATATTTGATGTTCCCATTTTAGATGCTGACCAAGTGTCATGCTCTATTCATTTGATTCCTTGAACTTTTTCAACCTCTTGCTATATTTTCCTCTATACAAATCTATTTATCTTGAAGGCTTGAGTTTTAGCATAGCCTTATTTGGTGAAGATGTATGACTGTTAAGATGAAATTTGTGTCAATAAAATACTATGAAACTGAGCCAAATACCTCCAAGTCACTTTTACAGGCATATAGTGAATAGAGGCAGACAGAGGTTAAATTTCCTAGGATTGAATATGTTGCCAATGCTCAAGCAAAAGACATCAGCAGATTTCTTTATTTTTTTTTTAGTATTTATAATATTGGAAAATAGGTAATACTATAACTGAAGCTTTTTGTGACTTAAAATAAGCAAAAAACACTAAAGGCCTAAGGATCTAGGTACCTTCTTATAAAACTATTGTATATCAAAGATCTCTTACATAATTACAACATTTGAATGATAGGTTTTTTTTTTTTAATTAACTTATTCATAGCTGCAAAATCCCTTCTGCCATATAAGGTATATATTCACATACTCTGGGGATTGAGACTAGGAAAACTTTGGAAGCCACTGTTCAGGCTACTGCAATCTACTTCTGGTGCTCAAAGATTCATATCCATCTCTTAACGCAAAATACGTTCACCCAATTGCAACATCTCTAAAAGTCTCAATGTATTACAACATCAATGGAATCCAAAATCTCATCTAAATAGAATGATAGGTATTTTTCACAATGATGAAACTAACTAAACTTCTTATTTGTGAGCCATTATTCTACTTTTCATTCTTATAACACATTTTGCAATATTTATTGATATATGTAAACTTATATGCTAATTCTGCGCTCAAGAGACATTTTCCTTTAGATACTTTCCCTGAAATCAAACACCACCACTAAATATGTGGTAGATAGATGCCCAGATTCTTTATATCTCAAACTTAATGTGAGGTATTTTATGAATCATTCTATTTCTTTGTCCCTAGGGAGGAAGTAAAAATGTGGGCCTTCCCATATTTCCTGCAATAACTTTACCTATGGAATATTTAATATTACTAATTTATTACAGTTGTAAATATATAGGATTTTTCATTAAGAAATCCAAAAATTTTTATTAATGCAGGTTGAAAATCAGCTTTTTAAAATTACTAACAGCAAGCAGACATACAGATAAGTAAACCAATCACCAGCAATATAATCAAGTTTTACGAAGTGAACATTCCATTTATGAGCTTCCAGATTCAGAAACAGAACATTGTCAATATCCCAGAAAGTGTCAAAATGTCTCCCCAAAAGTAACCATGATGGTAACTTCTATTTATGCTTGGTTTTCAACTTTAAACATAATCACTGACCTTCATTTTCTAAACAGTATGTTTGTAAAATGTACTCATTTTATTGCATGTAGTGCCTTTATTATATCATTATAGAATGCCTTTGTATAAACATATCAAAATAGAATTATCCATTTTATAATTAATGAACATTTGGCTTATCTCCATTTTCTCTATATTAGTGCAGCAATAAACATCTTATACGTTGATTTTAGTGAGTAAATATACACCCTGAGTTGGGTCAAGGGCAAAGAACAGAATTGCCAGTAGCTCTGCAAGTTTCTTCACTTCTGCCCAGGCCTTCTATCTAGAATCTCAGATACTCTCATGAAGTATAGAAAATAAATCCATTTTATCTTTTTAAAATATAATTTCAGATCTCCTATAATACTTGTTATAAACATCTATTTCTTCCAATAATTTCAAATTGAACACTGTCATATCTTAAATTTTATTTGCTATTTGTTGACATTCAAGTTTTATTATTCATTCCATTTTTCTGTGTGCCTTTTAACTTGCCAGCATCAAACAATTTAATGATAAACTAATAATTGTTTTAATATCTGTATGCTGGAATACCATCAGCTACTCATTTCTGCCCAACACACACATTTGATTTTTGTTCTCGCAAATAAATTTTATAATCAATTTGACTAGCTCTGGAAAAGTATTTGTACTGGGATTGCATTACATTTTAAGAACTAATATATAACATCTTTAGGATGTTTAGACTTCCTATTTAAGATCATGATATGATTTTCATTTTTTTCCAGATCTGTTTCTAAATCTCACTTAAGAGTTGGATGTTTCCTGCTAATTTCACAAGTGTGAAGTTTCATCTTTTATTGCTGAGATAAATATATGTTCTCATCCATTATGTATTTTTTACCTGATGTTTGTTCTTAGGATGGAGGAGCCTGGTAGGCTGCAGTCCATGGGGTCACTAGGAGTCGGACACAACTGAGCGACTTCACTTTCACTTTTCACTTTCATGCATTGGAGAAGGAAATGGCAACCCACTCCAGTGTTCTTGCCTGGAGAATCCCAGGGACGGGGGAGCCTGGTGGGCTGCCGTCTATGGGATCACAGAGTCGGACACGACTGAAGTGACTTAGCAGCAGCAGCAGCAGCAGGAAAGTTTTAGATTTTTTTGTGTGTTTTATTTTCTGCCATTTTACTAAGTTCTCTTATTTGTATTACTTTTCCCATTGATACTTTTCTGTTTTCCTGACATAAAATTATTTAAGCTGAATTTTAATCATGTTAATGAAATATTCAACAACCCTTAAGTTTAGGGTATAATCGTGAATAGCTATTTTCTTTCAAATGCCATTTATTCTCAATGGAGATGTTCATATGATCAATTTGTTTGAATAAACCTGTATGCAGGCTTTTAATAATTGATTCCCTAATATCAAACTGGGCTTCCCAGGTGGTTCAGTGGTAAAGAATCCACCTGCCAATACAGTAGATCCCTGTGTCTGGTTTGATTCCTGGGTCAGGAAGATCCCCTGAAGAAGGAAATGGCAACCCACTCCAGTATTCTTGCCTGGGAAATCCCTTGGACAGAGGAGCTGGCAGGCTATACTGTATCAAGTTGTAAACAGTTGGACACACTTTAGGACTAAATAACAGCAACGGTACCAAACTAACTTGATCTCTTGGAAATAATTAACTTGGTCATGATAGGATATTCTTTCAATATATTCCAATTTTTTTTATGACTACTCATAAGTAAGTGGTGTGGTTTGCAGCTTTGGGTGCAATTTTTGGAGTCAGGTTTTGGTATCTATGCTGCATTGATGTCAAATAAATTTCAAAACCTTTTTTTACGCTCTATCATAATTCATGTAGTTTGGGATGATCCGTTTCTTAAAGAATTGGCTTAGTTCCCTGTGAAACCCTATGGTGTCTCCTGTGTAATTCTCTTTATCTTTTCTCTTGGTTTTACTTTATCGTTGTTTTGTGGGAACTTTCTGCCTCTATTGGGATGGATTTTGATGAGGACTATTTCGGGGGGGGGTGCAGGGGGAAATACTATACATGTGTTAATTTCCTGAGAAAAAATTTAAAAATTAGTCATTATGTATTTCATCTAGGTTTTTGAATTTATTTCATAAAATTCTGCAAATTATACCTTAGACTAGACTGATCTTTTTCACAAAATTCTGCACAACTGAAAGAGCCAGATTTGGTAGATGTTCTGTCAGATACTGAGTTAGGCAGAACACCAGAAATAACAGTTCTCCTCACCTATCAACCTTTGAGTGAATCCTGTTAAAGACCATCATCTAATCTTAGTCCTACACTAGCGACCTAGGGAGGAGAGGAACCTTTTCCATATGACAAGATGGGTAGCAGTCTTAAGTGGAGGACAGCTATGCTGACTTCTGTGTTGGCAGAAGATGAGATACATGTTCCAGATCAATTATCAATAAATTGCTATTTGTTTGAAGATGAATCACAAAAGAGTCAGGAGGAGAGAACTAGGATAAAACTCAACTAAATCTTAATTGTGTTTTATTTCCTTGAGTAAAGAACAGGATGACAGTAAATGATATTGCTGTAGCCTGAATCATTCCAATTCTACAAAGTTTTGAAAAGGTCAATTGGTAATATTCCACATCTTCAGTAGAGAAAATATACTGAAGCAATGCTTGTAAGAGCACACAGGATCATAAAAATCCAGAATTAAATGATTTTTTCAAGGCTAGCAAATATACTTTGTCAGAAATCTGTGATTAGGTGAGTTGCATGTATGAGGTGGCAAAAATATTAAAATTGGTGTCAAAGAGTTTAGTAGGGAAAAAAAAGCATCTAATTCTTCTAGTTTGACTATTTACTTAGGCAGAAATGGAATACAACCTTACAACACTATAGATATAAAAGACCTTGGCCATCTCTTGGATTAGTAGTTCTTAAAACCTTTCTAGAAACTGAAAGTGAAAGCCACTCAGTCGAGTCCAGCTCTTTGTGACCCCATGAACTGTAGCCTGCTGGGCTCTTCTGTCCATGGAATTCTCCAGGCCAGAATACTCGAGTGGGTAACCATTACTTTATCCAGGGCATCTTCCCAATCCAGGGGTTGAACCCAGGTCTCCTGCATTGCAGGCAGATTCTTTACCATCTGAGCCACCAGGGAAGCCCAAGAATGTTGCAGTGGGTAGCCTATCCCTTCTGCAGAGGATATTCCTGACCAAGGAATCAAATGGGGGTCTCCTGCATTACAGGCGGATTTTTACCAGCTGAAGTATCGGGGCGCTCACTCGAAAAACTCTCCATTATATTAAAGTCCAAATAGAAAACAGCTGAAAGCAAAGCTGTTCCATTAAAATAGGGATCCCACCGCTCTCATCTTTCCCCCATTGTGCCCCTCACCCTGAATCACATCATTAGAGGTATTTCAACTAATGCCCAAAGAATCTCTGTGGGTTTGAAAATGTATGCTTTGGTGCAAGGCTTCATTTTAGACATAGGAATGCATCTCGAGGCTGCTTTGTGGAGCAGGCATGAACATGGCGCTGGAACTTCTGCTTCTGTTCTTAGCCACCCCAGTGGACTCCAAAGCTTCCTATCCCCTGCGGCTCCATAGCTTTCATCAAGTCATTCAATACAAGTATTCCACTCTATCAAGGTAAGGGATCTCATAAGAAAATCAAATGAAGAATTTTTACTTTGCAAAAATGAGAGGAAAGAGAGAAGGGAGAAACTTTATCCATTATTTCTGTGCCCAGTCTAAGTGTAATTTGGTTCATAATGGAGATGCTGCCTGGGTATACCCAGCATTACAGGTTATCAAGTTATGGTTTTGTTGTTTTTAGTACATAAATATATGAAACTGTTATTGACATAGCCTACATAACAATTTTTCTTTCTCTGAATTTTCTAGAATGAGGAAATAATTTCAGTCTTCAAACTACTATGTATGCTAATCAGCATTCCTTCAGTATTAAAAACAGTATTTTCTCTGAAATAGAGTTTACTTTTTGATCTTGTCATTTAACATTGAGAGTTATATATGATTAAAAAAAAACCCGAAACTGTGTAGTGAGAAAAACAGGACTGTATCTTCAAACTCTAATATATACTTTGGGTAGGTCAAAATTGCTAAAAACCTAATTTTTTTGTGTATGTATTAACACATGTAAATGTCCACGAACATTCCTTCCATACATATCTAGGCAAAGTGTTTTGGCTCTTCAGAATCAATAGAGCTGTTGAAGTGTTCTAAAAGACTGCTGTTAGCAATGCATCTGCACAGCACAGTAAACAAAGCAAACTCATTAGAGACAAACAGATAATTTCTTTGGCTATAAATTATTAGTCAAAGAAAACTACAGATTTATTCTGCTTATCAGAATTTAGATAAATGACATTAATGTATCCTAATGGTTTTTCCAAGTGTAGGAAGGGCTAAATGAATAAATACTTCCATCTATAATATGCCACAAACAGGCTGTAAAATAATTTTAGGCTATATTTAAGACTGTATCTTGTATACAAAGGTAGGTGATTCAGTAGTAAAAGAATTCACCTGCCAGTGCAGGAGGTGCAGGAGACCCGGGTTTGATTCCTGGGTTGGGAAGATCCTCTGGAGGAGGAAATGGCAGTCCACTCTAGTATTCTGAAATATCCCATGGGAGAGGAGCCTGGCATGATGCAGTCCATGGGGTTACAGAGAGCACACACGCATGTATGCAATACTAGCCTCACAGAATGTACTGGGAACCAAGCATGAAAGGAAGCCGGAAATGCAAGCTTTGGTGAGGGGAGATAGCAATCAAAAATGACCTCTAACTAATGGAGACATAAATTATCAGAGAGGACATTAAGCTAATTATTATAACTACTCAAAAACACTGTACCCAACCTTCTACGAATCCTGAGGTTTTCTAGTCCTGCTGATGAGAAGTGACACTATCCCCAGCTCTGTGTAAACATCAACCACTATTCCTTCTATTCCTCCAGGTGTTTTTAGCATTCTGTCCTTGATCAGTTTCCTCATACACATAATTGCTAAGTATGCAGCTGAATATTCTAGGGAAACTTCTACCTCTCCAGAATGGTCCCTCCGTGGAACTCTTTCCTCTGTGCTGTGAACTCGCACTGCTTTCATCCCGGAGAGTCTCCATTTTGTGTTACAAGTGTAGGGATGTGCAGGACTGTACCTGGGTTTGTCCTCCTTATGCCCCAGCCTGAAAACTATATTAGTGCAAGAAGCTTGGGTATCTTAGGGCGCATCTTTTTTTTTTTTTTTAATTCATAAGGGATGCTTTCTCTTTATTTTGCAATGTCCACTGTCCTAAAATCTTTTTTTTTTTAATAGTTTCAATTGGGACCTTAAAACTGGTTCCTCTTAATCCATCTCAGCCAGAGCAGGATTTCCTTATTTATGATTTTATTTTGTTCCTTATTGATACCTCTTGCATTTTTTTTCATCAAAGCCATTATTCATTTTGTTGATGTCAGATTTCAAGTAATATTTTCTCTTAGTACTGAAAAAAGCTTTCATTTTGCTCTTGTGCTTAATGTGTTCCTGAGCTAAATACAGACAACAAGATTGATAACTTTTTTACTCTAAGAAATAAAAGATATATTTACATAGACTCTTGAGCTTTGATTCATTGCTCTACTGCATCTAAGTTTTGTTCCTTTGGGTTTTCTCATTATATTTCTTGATGTTTTATCTGCTTATGTCTTATGAGTCTTCAGTTGTGCATTTGGGTCTTTATTTTGGTTCTTCAAGTCAATGAAGTTCCAGTTCATTCTTTTTTGCTGTTATCTGTTCCATACTCTGTCTATTCTCCCATCTGAAAAGTATTATTATAGATGTGTTGTAATTCTTTGTGTGTCTTTCTCCTTCCTATTTTCTGTATGTTTATTTTTTATGACTTATTAATGCACATATCTTTATGTCTAACCATTCTCTATTTTTCTTCAGTTGTTTTTAATCTTCTTGGGATATTTATTTAAAATCATTGTCTATACTTTTTCTTTCTAGATATCCATTTTGTTCTTTAAATAAGGTTTTAAAGCTTATTTTCTTTTTTCTCTTACAGAATTTCTTCTCGTTTTTGGTCAAAGACTCAGATTTAAAGTCTTCACAGATCTTTTTATTTTCCTCATCCATAGTATAAAGAAAAACTTCACTGTATAGTTTTTATCCTTCCTTTTCAAAGACTATATATCATGTCAAGCACCCTGGCTTTATGAGCAGCCTTATATATACCTTCCAGCTTGCCTGTACTCAAGGCCTGATCACTTTTCTTTTTATTCCAGACAAAAACCAACCTCTCAGTTTAATTAGTATCTTTGTCTGTTGCTTAACAAAGGTCACCAGCATCAATTTGAGCTCTCTAATCTGAGATCCAATTTTTTTTAATTTGAGACAGAGCTATCCTTTTTCCATTTAAAAATGTTAGATATATAATGGATTTTTGGTCATATTTTATGCAGAGTTCTTATGAATTTCTGCCGTGGAGAGTGATCTATGTTAGAACCATGTGTTAAGTTGGTCAGAAAACTTTATGTAACCTTTTATATATTGTATTTAATATAGTCATACAATGATTCAATAAATATAAGTTAATAGAGAAAACAACTGAGGTATAGCCATTTTCAATGACATGACCAGAATCAAATACTTCATAATCATTTTAACTAGGATTCAAATCCAAGTCAATGGCTCTCTTGATTTTGCATTTAGCCATTAATCTATATAGTAATAGCTTCAAGAAACAGGATATTTGGACAGCTTACAGATTTTTTTTTTACAAAAAGAGAAAGGACTGCAATTATATGACCTATACCTTACAGCTGAGTCTGAGTATATCCTGTGTTCCAAGCAATTTAAGTATCTTACAAAACCTGATCAAGTTATTGGGTTTGGAGACAAAGTAAAAAGAAAGAAGAAAAATGCTATAATGTTAGATATTGGCAGGTGGATCAAACATATGTCTTTTTGTTTGCTTAAAAATTACAGCATTTAACTCCAGAGATGGCTATGGAGAAATTTCTATCATGAAAATTCTTTAAATTTAACTTAATTTGTGGTGGGCTAAAATAAGACCATTTGAAGTTACCCATGGTTAGTCCTTGATACTGATTGTGATTTACCTGTTAATCCTGAGTTATATAACCTTTGAGATTTATTTTCTTCTTAACTCAGTCTGCTGTCTCAGTACCACTTCTGTCTCTTGCATTTAAAAAAAATGAATCTTAAAGCCCTCATGAGCTTATTCTTTTAACAGCAAAGGGTCTATTCTTCAGTGAATAAGGTTAAGTAGTACATGTTAATATTATTACTTTTTATAGCATCCTTATATAAAAATACAAATTTCAAATTAACTTTGTTTAGTATGATACTGCCTCTATAATATTTCTCTTATTCTATAGAATTTTCCAAAGAGTGTCTCAAAATCACATACATTTCAGAGACACCAACTGAAGCTACATTGACCTAAACATGCATGGTTCTGATTTACTCACTAATTGCTATTTATATGAAGTTCTAAGTCAGATAAATAGTCTGATTTTAGCACACAACAAATTAAGTTAAATTTAAATAATCATCATGAGAGAAAGTTTTCCATTAGCCATCTCTGGAGTTTAAAATGCTGTAATTTTTATGCAAACAAAAGCAACAGTACTATTCTTACTTTCTCATCTCTTCCCAATTAATTTAGAAGATAGCACTCGTCATTTTATAAAAAAAAAGAAAACCTTAATAAAGACAGAAATCTCTATCCTAAAAAGCTTATTCTAAGTATTTTCCAGTTTTCTTACAATAACTGCTAGAGTTGCACAGTGCATTGCCTGCCTGATTACCAAGAAGAATGACTAAAACATTGACAGAAAGATGCTGAAGTACACAGGAATGAAGGGTTTTATCTGTGATAGAAGTTATGGAAACTTACTTAGACCAGTATATAAAACACAAATTTTTCTAGAAATCAACTTCTAGTTCCCCAAAATATCTCACTTCAGGTATATGAGGTGTAAATTGTATGTGAAAGATAAGTGATTGCAATTATGCATGAAGAAAACTTGGCCAAATGTTAGACACTTGCCTTTCATATTCCTGAGTAATTTCTGACTCTGTCTTTACTACTCTAGAGACCTGGATTATACGTCTGCCTGTTTTACTAGGTGCTGTGTATAAGCCAAACAAAAACAATATTGAAATATTCCCTTTGAGACAAAACAAGTGAAAGGCAATTATCTAAAAGTACCGCTCAGTGGGTCCCAGCTTTAGACCTTTCTTAGGCTCATTTTTGTACTCTCGTTTGAAATGTCAAAACCATAATTAATCAATTCCAGTCATAGGCCTGAGTGTCATGCTAACTGCCAACATGATATTGACTACTTTTCAAATCTAACAATACATTAAAAGGACCATACACCACGATCAAGTGGAATTTATTTCAGGGACACAAATGATTCAGCATTTGCATATAAATCAATGCAATACATTATATTCATATTAACAAAGTAAAAGATAAAAATCATATGATCATCTCAAGAGATGAAGAAAAAACATTTGAGAAAATTCATCATCCCTAGAGCAACTAGAGAAAGGAGAATAAACAAAATCCAAAGTTAGTAGAAGAAAAGAAATAATAAATATTAGAACAGAAATAAATAAAAATGAAGACCAAAAACCATAGAAAAGATCAATGAAATTATAAGCTGGCTCTTTGAAAAGATAAAATTGATTAAGCTTTAGCCATTTCATCAAGAAAAAAAAGGGAGAAGGTCCAAACCAATAAAATTAAAAATGAAATAGGAGAAGTTACAACTGACATCACAGAAATACAAAGGACCACAAGAAACTACTGCAAGCAATTAAATGCCAATAAAATGGACAACCCAGAAGAAATGTTCAAGTGCTTTAAAAGGCTCAATCTTCCTGGACTGAACCAGTAATAAATAGAAAATATTAACAGACCAGTTACAAGTACTGAAGTTGCATCTGTGACTTAAAAACTGAAAATAAGCAAAAGTCCAGGACTGGATGACTTCACAGGCAAATTTCACCAAATGTTTAGAGAAGAGTTAATACTTATCCCTCTAAAGCTAGAGGAGGGAACACTACTGAACTCATTCTATAAGGCCACCATCACCCTAATACCCAAAACAGACAAATAAACCACAAGAAGAGAAAACTACAGTCCAATAATAGTAATGAACATAGATGCAAAAGTCCTAACAAAATACTAGTGAGCCAAATCCAACAATGCATTAAAAGGATCATATACTTTCCCTGGTAGCTCAGCTAGTAAAGAATCCACCTGAAATGCGGGAGATTCTTGGGTCAGGAAGAGCCCCTAGAGAAGGGATGAATACCCACTCCAGTATTCATGGGCTTCCCTGGTGGCTCAAATGGTAAAGACTCCATCTGCAATGTGGGAGACCTAGGTTTGATCACTGGGTTGGAAAGATCCTCTGGAGGAGGTCATGGCAACCCACTCCAGTATTCTTGCCTAGAGAATTCCCATGGACATTCCCAGAGGAAATTAGTGGGCTACAGTCCATGGAGTCACAAAGTGTCAGATGTGACTGAGCGACAAAGCACATATCATGATCAAGTGAGATTTATCTCAGGGATGCAAGGATTTTTCTATACCCACATATCAATTAGTGTGATACACCATATTAACAAACTGAAGAATAAAGAACATGTCATTATATCAATAGATGCAGAAAATGCTTTTGATATAATTCAATATCCATTTATAATCATTTAAAAAATCTCCAGAAAGTGAGCCGAGGGAAACTACCACATATAATAAAGTCCATCGATGATTAACCCATGACTAATATCATATTCAACAATAAAAAGCTGAAAGAATTGCCTCTAAGATCAGGAATAAGAAAAGGATGCCCTTTCTTACAAGTTTTATTCAAAATAATTTTGGAAGTCCTAGCTATGGAGAAGGCAATGGCATCTCACTCCAGTACTCTTGCCTGGAAAATCCCATGGGTGGAGGAGCCTAGTAGGCTTCAGTCCATGGGGTCGCTAAGAGTTGGACACAACTCAGTGACTTCCCTTTCACTTTTCACTTTCATGCATTGGAGAAGGAAATGGCAACCCACTCCAGTGTTCCTGCCTAGAGAATCCTAGGGATTGTGAAGCCTGATTGGCTGCCATCTATAGGGTTGCACAGAGTCGTACATGACTGAAGTGACTTCACAGCAGCAGCAGCAGCAGCCACAGCAATCAGAGAGGTAAAAGAAATAAAAGAATTCACACTGAATTAAGTCAGACAGAGAAAGAGAAATACTGTATGACATGACTTATACGCAAAATATTTTTTTTTAAAAAGAGGTACAAATGAATTTACTTACAAAATAGAAACAGACTCACTGACTTAGGAATGAATTTAATGGTTATGAGGAGGGAAGGGTTGGGGGAAGCATATTAGGGAGTTTGTGACTGACATGACACACTGCTGTATTTACAATGGATAACCAACAAGGACCTACTGTATAGCACAGGAAACTTTGCTCAATATTATGTAATGACCTAAATGGGAAAATAATTTGAAAAAGGAAAGATACATGTATACACATAACTGAATCACTTTGCTGTACAACTGAAACTAACATGTCATTATCCAACTATATTACAATATAAATACATTTTTTAAATAAAAAGAAAGAAATAAAAGAAATTCCAATTAGAGGAGAAGCAAAACTATTATGTTTGGAGGTGACACACAATACATAGAAAATCTTAAAGATGCTACCAGAAAACTACTAGAGCTCAACATCGTAAAGTTGCAGGATACAAAATTAATACACACAAATCTACTGCATTTCTATACATTAACAACAAAAGACCCAAAAGAGAAATTAAGGAAACAGTCCCATTTACTATGGCATCAAAAAGAATAAAATACCCAGGAATAAAACTACCTAAAGAGGCAAAAGACCTGCACTCTAAAAACTGTAAGACATTGATGAAAGAAGTTCAAGATGACACAAAAAGATAGAGTTACACCAGGTTCTTGAATTGGAAGAATCAATAGTGTTAAAATAACTCTATTACCCAAGGCAATCTAAGGATTCAATGAAATCACTATTAAATTACCAATAACCTTTTTCACAAAACTAGGACAATTTTAAACTTTATATGGAAACACAGAAGACCTTGAATAACTAAAATGATCTCGAGAAAGAGGAACAGAGCTGGTAGAATCATACTTTCTGACCTCAGACTATTCTAGGAAGCTAAGTCATTAAGAGAGCATGGTACAAGCATAAAGAGAAACATGTATCAGTGGAACAGAAGAGAGATCTCAGAAATAAACCCATTCACTTATGATCAATTAATCTATGACAAAGAGGAAGAATACACAATGGAGAAAAAACAATCTTTTGAATAAGTTGTGCTGGAAAAATCAGATAGTTGCATTTCAAAAAATAAAATTAGAATATTCTCTAACATCACATGTAAAAATAAACTCAAAATGGATTAAAAACCCAAATGTAAGATTGGATATTATAAAACTCCTAGAGGAAAACACAGGCAGAACACTCTTTAACCTAAACCTCAGCAGTATCTTTTTGGATTTGCCTTCTAGGATAATGGAAATAAAAATAAAAATTAAAAAAATTAAACCTAATTAAACTTAAAAGCTTTTACACAGCAAAGGAAACAAAATGAGGAGACAGCCCACAGAATGGGACAAAATATTTGCAAACCAACAAGAGACTGAGTTCCAAAATGTACAAGCCGCTTTGACAGTTCTGTATTGAAAAAACAAACAACCCAGTCAAAAAATGGTCAGGAATCTGACTAACATATATACTTATTAGAGAAATGTAAATCAAAAGTGCAATAAGGTATCATGTCACACTGGTCAGAATGGCCATCATAAAATGTCTACAAATAATAAATGCTGGAGACATTTTAGAGAAAAAGGAACCCTTCTATGCTACTGGTGAGGAGGTACATTGGTGAATCCACTGTGGAGAACTATATGGAGGGTTTATTAAAAACATAAAAATAGTTACCTTATGGTTCTGCACTCCTACTGCTGGGCATACATCCAGAAAAAAACTATAATTTGAAAAGATACATGCAACCCCAATATTCACGGAAGCACTATTTACAATAGCCAAGACAAGGAAGCAACCTAAACGTCCATCAACAGAGCAATGGGTAAAGATGTGGTATGTGTATCTACCATGGAACATTACTCAGCCATAAATAAATAATGAAATGTCATCTACAGCAACAGAGATGGGCCTTGAGATTGTCATTCTAAGTGAAACAAATCAGACAAAAACAAATACACAATATTGCTTATATGTGAAACCTTAAAAAATACATATGAATTTTTTTACAAACAGAAACAGACTCAAACAGAAAACAAATTTATGGTTTCCCAAGGTAAATGTAGGGGGATAAATTTGGAGTTTGGGATTAACGTATACACACTACAAAATAGGTAACCAACAAGGACATATTATATAGGACAAGGACCTATACTCAGTATTTTGTAATAACCTATAAAGGAAAAGAAAAAAATTAACATTCAGCTATGATAAAATCGCTCAAAGAAGTGGGTGTACACAGAATATACCTCAACATAATAAAGGCCATAAAGAATAAACTCTAATAATAACAGAGAAATTAAGAAATCAATCCTACTTACAATAGCATCAAAAAGAACAAAATATCTAGAAATAAATGTAACCAAGGATGTGAAAGAAAAGAATTCCGCATTCATTGACTGAAGGAATAAATACTGTTAATACTACCCAAAGCAATCTAAAGATTTAATGAAATCTCCAAACTTCCAATGGCATATTCATAGCATTAGAACAAATAATTCTACAGTTTGAATGAAACCATAAAAGACCCTGAATAGCCAAAGAAATCTTGACAAAGAAGAACAGATGGCAGAAGCATGATCCCTGACTGCAGACTAAACTACAAAGCTAAGTCATTGAGACAGAATGGCACTAATACAAAAACAGAAACATAGATCAATGGACACAATAGAGATCCCAGAAATGAACCCATCACACTTATGGCCAATTAATCTATAACAAAGGAGGTAAGAATATACAAGGGAGAAAACAGTCTCTTCAATAAGTGGCGCTGAGAAAACTGGAAAGCTACATTTCAAAGAATGAAATTTAGAACATTCTCTAATACCCCATACAAAAATAAACTCAGACTGGATTAAAGACCTAAATGTAAGACTGGGAACTATAAAATTCCTAGAAGTAAACACAGATATAAAAACTCATTGACATCAGTCCTAGTGAAATTTTTGTAGATCTGACTCCAAAGGCAAGAGAAAGGAAAGCAAAAATTGAGAATTGGGCCTACATCAAATTAAAAAGCTTCTGCATAGTGAAGAAAATCATCATAAAAAAGCAGCCTACTGGATGGGAGAAGATATTTACAATATATATGATAAACTGTTAAAATATTCAAAATATGTAAAAATGTATACAACTTTTTAAAAATGGGCAGAGGATCTGAATAGATCATTAATCCAAAGATGACATGCAGATAATCAACAGGAGCATGAAAAGATATTTAACATCACTGATTATCAGGGAAATGCAATTTAAAAACACAATAAGATACCACCTCATATTTGTCAGAATGGCCATTAATGAAAAGACAAGAAATAAAAAATTTTGGAGAGCATGTAAAGAAAAGGGAACCTTCATACACTGTTGGTAGGAATATAAATTGGTTCACTGTGGAAAACAGTATGGAAATTCCATTTGAAATTATTGCAGATTTCTCAAAAACAAAAAAAGGAATAGAACTGTCATATTATTCAGCTATTCTACTTTTAGGTATTTACTTCAGAATACAAAAATACTAATTTGAAAAGATATATGCATTCATATATTCACTGCAGCATTGTTTACAACAGTCAAGTAATGGCAGCAACCTAAGTATCTATCATAGAATGAATGGATAAAACACACACACACACACACACACACACACAGAGTGGAATACTTCTCAAACTCTACCATTTGTGATAATATGGCTGGACCTTGAAGGTATTGTGCTAAGTAAAATAAGTCTGAGAAGGACAAATATCATATGATTTCACTCATATGTGGATATAAAAACAAATGAACAAACAAATACAACAAAAACACACTCCTAGATACAGAGAATAGATTAGTGATTATAAGTAGTTACCTAAAGGGAATCGGGTTGGTGGGTGGGCAAAATGGATGAAGGGAATCAATTGTATGGTGATAGATGATAACTATACTTGTGATGATCACTTTTTAAGAGTGTACAGATATCAAATTATGATACTGTATATCTGAAACACAACAAAAATGTATATGTTTACCACATTTTCAGAGATTTAATTAAATCTTAGTTAGTCTAACCAATCACTGAAACACCATAATTATTTCTAATAGTTTACTTGCAGACAAAAGCCAATAGTCCAAGAATGAGAGTTAAATCTGAGGCTGCTGCCACTAAGTCACGTCAGTCGTGTCTGACTCTGTGCGACCCCATAGACGGCAGCCCACCAGGCTCCCGTCCCTGGGATTCTCCAGGCAAGAACACTGGAGTGGGTTGCCATGCCCTTCTCCAGTGCATGAAAGTGAAAAGTGAAAGTGAAGTCGCTCAGTCGTGTCCGACTCTTCGCGACCCCATGGACTATAGTCTACCAGGCTCCTCCATCCATGGGATTTCCTAGGCAAGAGTACTGGAGTGAGTTGCCATTGCCTTCTCCGAATTAAATCTGAATTCTTAATAAAATTATTGAGCCTATTTTAATATATTTAACTTGAAATATTAAGTCATTCTATTAATTCAGGAACTTTGCAGTGAATCATCCATTACTTGCACCTAAGTAAACTTATTAATCTATTTCCCCAAAAATTTACCTTCAGTTATCCTATTCTTGAATATGCTTTTGCTGGTATTTTTAATGTTATTCTTGTCATTTCCTGATTTCTGGAAGTAAGCATATGTGATTTGTGGTTAGGTGATTTTCATATTTAAAAGCTTTTGGCATTTACTAAAAAAATGCCCTTCTGAAAGTGTCTATGAATATATCCAACAGTGCTCTATAATCACTAACAGTGGGGTGGTAATGATGTTAATGATTATTACCACTATTACATTTTAATCTTGGTCATGGATAACACTCCATGTCCCCTATAAAAAGTTTTTGCTTCTGAATTTCAACAATAAAGGTCTATAGTAGATTTTTTTATGAACTGGATCTAGAAACATAACTTCATAAAATTATTTAATAAATTAAAATTTAAATCAAGTAGAAACCTTAAAAAATTAACTAAAAATATTTCAGGATGTCAACATAAGAAATTGAGAACAGAAATTAAAGGGTTTTATTGAGAATCCAACATAGTATATATAAAAAGAATCACATAGTATTAGAAGAAATCAAAGAATGTAAAAACAGAATGTAAAAAAAGACAAAAAACACAAACAAAAAATGTACAGATTGTTTGTATATAAACAGTACTCTCAACGAATAATATCAATTACTTTAGAACTCTGTTAAAAATGATTTGACATATATTTCCATATGCTGTCAAACCCATTAACCATTTAGGTAGCAGAATAAAGATACTTTCAAACGAACAAAAAAAGATTCTGGAAATGTATCTGTTTTTTAGTTTTTTCTTAGGATGTTGCTTGAAGCTGTGCTCTAGCAAATTAAAAAGAAGTAATAAGGATTGGCATCTAAAGACACAGGTTTTAGGAAATGGTGGACCTAACCTAAAAAACAAGAAGAGAAATTCCAATTATTAAGTCATAGATTAGTAGTGCAGGATACACATAGATGTATGGCTGAGTTCCTTTGCTGTCCACCTGAAACCATCACGACACTGTTAACTGGCTATACTAAACAGCAAACGAGAGTTAAAAAAAAAATCTTAGGTAGCTGCCTGCCTCCTCAACAGGAGCAAGAGATACCAAGGGATTTAAGTCACATCACGTGAAGCAGAAAGTTCCATTAAGTTGAAGATTTTAAAAACTGTTTACTTAATTTTGTAAATATATTTAGTTGAATCAAAAAGTAATTTGGAATTGATTAAAAAAAAAAAAAAAACCTGATGTGCACACCAATATTCCCTAAAGCTAGACCATCCGATAAGGAAAGGTAAAAAGGACATGTATAGGAGAATGGGAGGTTTGATGTTGCTTTTCTGTTGTTGCTGTTGTTCTTTTGTTAGGAAAAATACTGAATACAATTAATATTTCCTCAATATTTTAATAAAAATACACATTTTATTTATAAAAAAGAGATTAGTGGAGTAAGCATGTTATTTTGAGACATGATGGTGACTGCCAAGGGGGAAAAGAAAAAGAAAAAAAAATGAACCATGTGATCTAATCGAAAAGAGATAGTTACAGGGCTTCCCTAGTGGCTCAGTGGTAAAGAATGTGCCTGCCAATGCAGGAGACATGGGTTCGACCCCTGATCTGGGAAGATCCCACATGCCGTGGAACAACTAAATCTGTGTGTCATAACTATTGAATCTGTGCTCTAGAGCCCAGGAGCCACAGCTACTGAAATCTATGCCCCCTACAGCCTGTGCCCTCCAACAAGAGAAGCCATTGCAATAAGAAGCCCACACACCACAGACAGAGAGTAGCCCCTGCTCACTGCAACAAGAGAAAAGCATGCACAGCAGCGAAGGCCCAGCACAACTGGAAAAAAAATTTAGTTATAAGTTGACTTTGAAGCTAGTGTCTGAGGACCAGGAGGGGCAGAGTGAGAGGTGGCTCTTGTTTCATTAATCTTCCAGCACAAAATTTTTGTTTAACTAGATGCGCACATTACTTTTATGTGACTAACATAAATTTCAGAAATAAAACCTATTTTATGACAAATTATATTATTAATACAATGTGTTCAGTAATGGATACTGCACATCATTAAAAATGTCTGCATCCTAAATAATGGGAATATATATATATTTATAGAAGACTCACTGTCTTACTCATCAATAAATATAATAGAACCTTGAACATTTGGTATGATTGAATAAATCCCCTCTTTCACTGATAACATTGTGAGTTTTTGCCATAATGAATTTCAATATTTCTGAACTATTCTGGGTCGGAGAACAACTTGTTAGTCAAAAATTCATGAGAACATCAAGATCTGAGAAAAGCAGTACCCAGTGTCATTATAGATCCTTACTATGGCCCTGGAAACTACACTTCAGAGTTTCAGACAAGAGTCTGTCTTAATAAGGCTCAGATGGTGACTCTCTTCATCTTCCCAAACTCTCTTCTGCTCTTATTGACTTGTCTTTTCATTAGCCTTTTGAATAGCAGACCAAAAATTCAGAAATTCCCTCATCATGAGACAAAGATGGTGGATGTATCCATACAGTAACTTAAAATATGGCAGAAGGTCCTGTCTGCTTCTAAATATTTGCTCCAATTAGTCCTATCCAAGTTTATATTATAGGAGAAGAATATTGTTAAAGTGAATATCCCTTTTTAGAAAGGCACAGAGAGGTGCCTTAGTCACTCTACTTTATCCCAAATGCAAATACTTGTTACCTTGTTTAGAGTAATCAGAGAGTAGTCTTATTTGAACTGAAGTACATACATACATATATATACATGGAGTGGTCAGTAGTTTTTCTCCTGCCCACAAAGGATGATGACAAGGACATCCAGTTAAGGCTGGTAGTCGTGGGACAGAGAAGTGCAGAAATCTTCACATTTATCTATCTTAAAAAATAATTTTGTAAGAAAAGAGATGAAAGGGACATAAACACAATTAATGTGTAATTTCAATTTCTCCAGGGCTCTAGCACTTGTCCAGGGACCTGAAGTGGAAAATTAAAAAGAAAATAAGAAAGGAACAGCAATAACTAAATTCCCCAGAAACCTTTGGAGAAAAGTAGTCCAGGGATTGACTTTTGGAAAGATTCATTGGTTTGAATTAAAATCAGAAACCCTCAGGATTCTTGTTTTACTGGTATAGTGTTTCTTCAAAAGGGACATAAATACAAGTAAATAAAAGCTCTTCCCACATGTAACTACATGGCTTAAACATTCACCTTGCTTTGATGAAACAACTCTGTGGGAGATCAGACTGTAAGGGCGTTAGGTGCCAAAAGGAGATACCTGGGAAGTTCTTTATCGTTTAACCAGAAAATTAAACTAGACGGAAATGTTAAATTTCTTAGTAGGGGAAAAACACTCAACATTATTTTGCCAGTTAAAATAATACGTGCTAAGTCGCTTCAGTTGTGTCCCACTCTTTGCGACCTTATAGAGTGTAGTCCCTCAGGCTCCTCTGTCCGTGGGGTTCTCCAGGCAAGAATATTGGGGTGGATTGCCGTACCCTCCTCCAGCGGATCTTTCCAACCCAGGGAATCAGAGCCACGTCTCTTACATCTCATGCATGGGCAGCCAGGTTCCTTACCACGGGTGTCACATGGGAAGCCCACATTTTCTCAATAAAATAAACATTTTCCACTAAAGAAAATTAGTATTTAAATCAGAAAATAAGCTGCAAAAGCATTTTGCAAAGACCTACATGGTATCTTCTCCTAACTGCATGTTTCTTCTGTACTTGTGTTAACCATTTTCACTTTTGCCGGAGTATTATTCTTCTCTTCCTATTTAGTCACAGTGGAGTATGATTCCAAAGAATCAGAAACAAGGAAAATTCATTTTGTTCTCCATATAATCATTCTGTTTAGTGATATTGCATTCTGTATTTTTACAAAGGAAACCTCACAGATCAATCTATGTTTCAAGTAATCTGATAAATTACCTGTCCTCGAGGTTTTTTTTTTTTTTTTTTCCAGACCAATTTAGCAATCTTCCAACAGGTGTGCACTTGGTACCAATAAAAATGCCTTTTTTTTTTTTTTTTTTTTTCTTTCTGAGTTTGGCAGTCCTGCACACTCATACTTCCACTGGGATATTTCATCATTTGTATGAATTAACATCAAACAGCATGAGGGGTGATAGAGAGAAAATTGGCTAGAGTAAACAAGTCAATAAACATTTACTATTAGAACCATGTTAAAAATATGACATGATAGAGTCTATCCCATAAAAGCCATAAAGGAGATGTTTACAGGCCTGGGAGACCTTTGAAGTTTGCTGTTATTTCTTTTTTATACTTTCCTATATACCAAAGAAGAATGAGAGTCATAAGAAATTATTTGGAATTATTGGCAAACAAATACAGAGAAGGGGAATGCAATATTTCTCTATAGATTTTCAATATGTATCTGAGGAATTTATTTTCTAAAGATAGTTCATTTTAGGGAGATGTAAAAATTGATCTACAGTATTTTGACCAGTTTGGAAATTTAAAAAATTCCAAACAATGAAATTAGTAGCTTTCAGGGAGAAACTGCACTGTAAAATTTTCTAAGAATCTAAGAAATAGCAACTACCCTTATATATAGCAGTCATCAATAGAAAATCATAAAATTTTTGAAATAGAAAGTAATTCAGAGATCATAAAATTCAACATTCTACTCTTTATACCATGCTGTTTTATTCACTCAGCAGGGACATCTGATAATCCAGTAAAGGCAAAACCCCAGAGACACATCTTTTTTTCCATGATAACCTCTCTGTTCTCATAGCATCTAATGGCTATGTGATGATGTAAAGCCCATTACTTATTAACCAGTATCTGTAGACTACAAAAAAAAAATTAATACTACTATATTAAATATTGTCTTTTTTGCTGAAAAATAATACACTTCTATTCATATAATTATATGCCAAGTATTTCAGTGTTACAAAAGCTTTCATTTAAACTTTATTCATATTTAGCCCAAATATATATTTGAATCACTTTTGGCCATTGGTAATTTATTAAGGCATCACCATGACTGGTTGATATAGATGGTCCGTATGAGTGATCAATAAAATTTTAATCACCTTTTGTATTAAAATTAAAATATTGAGGCATATTGAAGAAAGCCCCAAGGTTTCATTTTCTTTCTTATTTGCCTACAATTGCAATTTTTTCTCCATCTTGATCTGCTTTCCCTTGAGTAAATTATATGTCATTTTATATCTTTGCACCTTAAAAGCACTTTAAAAGCCAGAAGCAAATTTTGTCTATTAATTCACACATCAAAAATCCATTTAGTACCTACTGTGTGTCAGGTACTTTCCTTGCCCTGGGCATTTAGTGGAGACAGGCTAATTTCTCTTGAGATTTACATCTTGTCAATCTGCATATTCAGTTTTCTTTAGCTCAAAGAAATTATCTTTTATTTTTCTAATGATTGTGCATATCCAGTTCTCTTCTCTTTTGGAAAATCCTAACATGATCATATTAGATACTCTGAATCTTCTTTCCAAGTCTTATATTTTTCTTCATGCTTTTTATATTATTTCATTTTTGCTTAAAATATTATCTCTACTTGATTTTTTGGCCCCAAAGCATTGACTTCCTATTTATGAATTTGTACTTGTTAGTCTGGAAAACATTTTCAGTTCCAGAATGTATGTTAGTGTGATGTCATGTGAATCATTTTCCACAAGAAAGACAAAGACCTTGCCCCTGAGGGCTGGCCAGGCAGTGGAGGCGGTCGGAGGAAGGTCTCCACTCAACTAGTTCCTAGGGCTCCCCCAGGCCCAGCAACAGAAGTAGGACTCACGCTGAGCAACTGGCTCTACCTCATCTTCCAGAGAACCACAGGGAAGAACCAAACGTGTACAGAGCTCCAGGTCTTCCCTGCTATCTGAGATGCTTGGCTCAGGAGAGGAGATGGAGGGATATGTGGGCAGTTGGATAAGTACATATATGTTCAATGTCACATCCATCATCCCAGAACCTCTTTGGTGGAAACCAGAAGACTATTTGTTAGAGGGAAAATTGATTATATAACCTCCTTTCTTAAAATAAATCAAAAGAATCTCAATGCTCTTAAAACTATTAAAAATGGTTTTTGTCCTCATACCCTTGGAATAGTGATTATTTCTAAACCATGCTTTCTGCTATTTTTCTTTCGCCAATCCCAATGGATGGACAGTCTAATTTCAGGTCTTTTTATCATACTCCTCACCTCAGAGCCTACTTGTCTGCTTCTTTCTCTGCCCAGAGTTCTCTTTCTCTCTTTCCTTACATATAGCTACTGTTTATTCATCATTTCCTCCCTTCTTTTTTTTCCTTAAACTTGTTCTTACTGATTTTTGTTTATGTGCTAAAGGATAGTTATACACTGATGATCAAAATTGATATCATCTATGTCTTTGCAGAGATTTTAGTTTACCAGGAGTAGCAGACCAAAAAAAATGTACATAAAAATATAAAATCCAAGTCACCATGAATTCAGTGACAAAAGAGAGAAAATACATTGGTTCAAGGACAAAAGGCTAATTGAGTAAAGGATTTGACATATGAACTCATTTCTGCCTCTTTTTTAAAACTCTGGCCTCAATCACAATGCTGTTCTCTATTTAATACATTTGAATCAGTTCTAATGAGGTGGATGACGCTGGAGCCGATTATACAGAGTGAAGTAACCCAGAAAGAAAAACACCAATACAGTATACTTACACATATATATGGAATTTAGAAAGATGGTAATGATAAACCTGTACACGAGACAGCAAAAGAGACACAGATGTATAGAACAGCCTTTTGGACTCTGTGGGAGAGGGAGAGGGAGGGATGATTTGGGAAAATGGCAGTGCAACATGTATGATATCATAAGTGAAATGAATCGCTGGTCTAGGTTCGATGCAGGATGTAGGATGCTTGGGACTGAGGCACGGGGATAGTCCAGAGAGATGGTGTGGGGTGGGAGCAGGGAGGTGGGGGTCGGGATTGGGAGTTCATGTACACTCGTGGCTGATTCATGTCAATGTATAGCAAAATGAATACAGTATTGTAAAGCAAAACAAACTGAAAAATAAAAATTAATTAAAAAAATCATATTAGTTTACTTCTTGGACCATTATTGAATTTTTAATGTCAGTTTGAATACATTTGAATCAGTTCTAATGAGGTGGATGAAGCTGGAGCCGATTATACAGAGTGAAGTAACCCAGAAAGAAAAACACCAATACAGTATACTTACACATATATATGGAATTTAGAAAGATGGTAATGATAAACCTGTACACGAGACAGCAAAAGAGACACAGATGTATAGAACAGCCTTTTGGACTCTGTGGGAGAGGGAGAGGGAGGGATGATTTGGGAAAATGGCAGTGCAACATGTATGATATCATAAGTGAAATGAATCGCTGGTCTAGGTTCGATGCAGGATGTAGGATGCTTGGGACTGAGGCACGGGGATAGTCCAGAGAGATGGTGTGGGGTGGGAGCAGGGAGGTGGGGGTCGGGATTGGGAGTTCATGTACACTCGTGGCTGATTCATGTCAATGTATAGCAAAATGAATACAGTATTGTAAAGCAAAACAAACTGAAAAATAAAAATTAATTAAAAAAATCATATTAGTTTACTTCTTGGACCATTATTGAATTTTTAATGTCAGTTAGTTAGGATATATTCTGAAATGTTCACTGCTATCAATCAGAAAAACATAGCAAATAGCAAAAGTGGAGTAGAAAGAAAGTATGTTGAAAGAAAGTAGAAAGAATTTTTCACAGTTTTTCACACCTCCCTATTTTTGTCTGCCACGTGACTTTTCAGACCTTGACTAGTACCAGTGTACTTTATTTCTCAACCTCATGAATGTTGATGACATACATTAGGACACGGCTTGTTAGGCAGCACTGTCTGTGATAATCGTTGACAAATATGGTACACATTCCCAAGTCCTTTCCAAATTTCTATAAAACTATTGATGCATTTTAATCTTTAAATGTAGTCTCTAATGTAACCCTAGAAGTTCATTTAAATATATTTATTGAGGAGCCATTATCTCAAAACATTTCTTTTGTGGTATATTAAAAGGAAAAGTATAAATTACTTACTTAAAATAATTATGGATTCATAATTTAAACAGCAATTTCCTCCACTAAAATTTCCATTCAATTTTCTCCATTGAAACACTTCTACCTATATCCAAAAGGTAACAGTGGAAACAAAATTATTAATTAAAAGAAAGACATAATCCTGTCTTGTTTTAATTTTGGTATTTATTTTGGGTATGTAGGGAAATAAAGTTTATATTTCTGTTCTTTTCCTATTTAGAAAGACATTTGTATTTATATTAAGATTCCTCCACACTCCAATGGAAGTCAGTTTGGAACCCAGGATTTCATTGATGGTTTGGTACTATGGGTAGAAAGATCACAGAATTAAGACCCCTGATTCAAGAAGACTGTAATAGGTTTGGAAGTTAGAAAGGCTAGTATATGATTAAGGTACAATGTAAAGGTCAAAACAGGTCAAAGATGTCTTCAGATGGTTTTGATAAGGTGTCATTCCCATAGAATACAACCCATCTGTGATATTTTCTATCTGGAAACATATACGCAAACACACTAGCCCTGTTTCTCCCTAGTTCTGCTCTTTTTCTGCTCCATGTAACAGAAAATCTCAGGGAATGGTGCATGATTATCTGCAGTGCTTCTTCAGTTATCTCATTGAAGATATTCCAATGAGACTTTCATCCCATAACTACTCTTGTCAAAATCATTTCCAGTCTCTACATTGCTAAATCTAATGAGAATTCTCACTTTTCATCATCCTTTACTTACCACCAATATCTTACACATTAATCACTCCTACTTTATTTTTGATTGAGGTATAATTGACATATAGTATATTCATCTCAAGTGTAGCCACTTACTAAAACTTCATCTATTGCATTCCAGGACACTTCACTCTCATGATGGTTCCCCTTTTATATCAATGACTATTCCTTTTAGCTTCCCAGTATCTCAGTATTGGGAAATTTTGGACATAACTTTTGGATTTTTCCCTTATTTAAATCCACTCCTTGGTATTTATGGCTTTAAATATTATCTAAATATCAATAGATATTTTCCAGCCTGGACTTCTCTCTTAAATCTCCAAATTCCAGACTATCACCTACTCAATATCTCTATCTAAGTATTCAAAATGCATCTCAAACTTAACATTTCCAAAACATATTTATCACCTTCCTCAAAGTCTGCTTCTTTTGAAATCTCCACCATCTTGATCACAACATAACCACTCTTCAGATGTTTAGGCTAAAACTTGTCATTCATAATTATTCTTTTATGATCAACATTAAATTTGGCAGCAAATCCTAGAAACTCTACTTTAAAAATATATCTAAAATTCAACTAATAAGTTACTACATCCACAGAGTGACATGATCCAAGCCAACATTATTTCTAGTCTGGATAGTTGCAATGGCCTCTTAATTTTTTTCCCTTGACCCAATGTATATTCCATATCGAGCTTCTGAAGGGAAATTAGCCATATCTGTATCGATATTGACATAAATATATAAATAGACATTATCTTTTTATTTATTTTTTTCAGCTTCAGTTTTTATTTATTTATTAAGCCATAGGCATACATATGTGCAGGTTCTAGAGGGAGAGGACATATATCTTTTAAAATATCAATCATGCAATGCCACTGCTATGCTCCAACCTGGCTTCCCATGCCACTCAGAGAAAACAAAAATCACTGCAGCATCCTACAATGTCTTACAAAATATCTATGCTTTTCTCCTCCAACCCAATTATCTCTCTGACCTCATGTCCCATTATTATCATTCCCCTTATTCGTTCTGTTTTAGTGCCACTGGATCTTTCTCTTCAAACACACTGGGCAATGTACACCTGAGCTTTTATATCTATAGGTGTTTAGCTTTTATGTGTTTTGCCTAGAAAGCTCTTCCATCAATCATGCCTGCACTCCCCTTCTTAGTCTTCATTCCCCAGATGCTTCCTCTGATCAGACATTTCCTAATCATCTTATTTAAAGTTGAGCCTCATCATTCTCTTGGTAATTTCTTTCCTTATTTCTTGCTTTGTTCTCATTTCTGACACTTACTGATATCTAACAACATATCTTCTCACTTAATCATTTTTGTTTTGTGTCTTTCTCCTGTCAGTAGAATGTAAAATTTATGAGGTTGAAATGTTCGCTTCTTACTTCTGTTACATCTTCAGAACACAGGATGAAATAAATATTCAATGCATGAATGAATAAATGAATGAATTTCCTAAGTCCTGCTTTGCTGAAATCATTGATGAATCAAGTGGCCAATTAGCTAAAACTGTCAAACAGACTCCAGTATAAGATGGGTGTAAGGAATAGAGATTTTCCTAATCTTTAGGCATCCTTACACCTTAATGTTGCATGACTTTGCGGAGATAGGGCATAAATGCATGGTAATGCTGTGCCTTGACGTCACAAGCCTGAGGACAGAAGCTGAATTTGGGACCTTGGTGTGACTGGCAGATAACAGAGTAGGATGTCCAGATGGTGAAGCACTTGGCACAAAGTAAAAAATAACCGAGGCCAGGAGACTGTACTCCCAAATAAACTCAGGGAAATAAGGCAGCAAGGGTTTGTATACATATGATAATTTAGAGGACAGCAAGAAAACAGCACAACCAAAACATGATTAAAAATGAACACGCTCAGCAGGACAAACACCATGCTGCTGCTGCTGCTAAGTCGCTTCAGTCGTGTCTGACTCTGTGCGACCCCACAGACGGCAGCCCACCAGGCTCCCCCGTCCCTGGGATTCTCCAGGCAAGAACACTGGAGTGGGTTGCCATTTCCTTCTCCAAGGACAAACACCACAGTGGCTCAGAAAATAGAAAAAGTGAAAAAGTGGTTTTAAAGATCAGTATGTTTCACATAAGGTACTAATTCTACCTCCAATTGAACTTATGCCAAAGGGATGATAGTCTCTATTATTATTATTGTTGAATGATAATTTAGAGGACAGCAAGAAAACAGCACAACCAAAACATGATTAAAAATGAACACGCTCAGCAGGACAAACACCATGCTGCTGCTGCTGCTAAGTCGCTTCAGTCGTGTCTGACTCTGTGCGACCCCACAGACGGCAGCCCACCAGGCTCCCCCGTCCCTGGGATTCTCCAGGCAAGAACACTGGAGTGGGTTGCCATTTCCTTCTCCAAGGACAAACACCACAGTGGCTCAGAAAATAGAAAAAGTGAAAAAGTGGTTTTAAAGATCAGTATGTTTCACATAAGGTACTAATTCTACCTCCAATTGAACTTATGCCAAAGGGATGATAGTCTCTATTATTATTATTGTTGATTTATAATATTGCCTTAGTTTCTTGTGTACAGCAGTGATTCAATTATATATACATACATATTTTAATAATTTTCCATTATAGATTATTAATAGACATAGAATAAAACATAATTTTTCCAACTCTCAGAACTTTCAATATATTGAGGAATAAAGAAAAGTGAATATATAATTACATAACACAGTTTTAAATGCTCTGAATGTAGAAATACAGAGGACACTTCAGAGGATAGAAGAATGGGAACTATGTGAACTTGAGATGGGTGAATGTGACAGGCAGGAAGACTTCCAGAAAGTTATGTTTCACTGATGGTGATGTAAAGACTGAATGGCAAAGTCTCTTGATTAAAGATCATGACTTATCAGATAGCCCAGAGACTAGCAGAGAATTTAAAGATTTGAAATTAATCAAGTTTGGAGTTTCATAGAATTTCTTGTATGTTCTTTTTTTCCTGTAGAATAGT
Organism: Aepyceros melampus; assembly: GCA_006408695.1. Classification (NCBI taxonomy): domain Eukaryota; kingdom Metazoa; phylum Chordata; class Mammalia; order Artiodactyla; family Bovidae; genus Aepyceros; species Aepyceros melampus. The sequence continues at coordinate 23,313 of SJXQ01010816.1, read as the reverse complement.
CAGAGCTGAAATAGAAAGAGCAGAGATGTTGCCATTTTGTGGATACAATGCATCTCTGAAGTCTATATTTTCCAGAGATCTATCACTACTAACTTTAACCCTGCAAAGACAGGCGGTGCAGTGAAGACCACACTTTTTCACTGTTGTGGAAACTGAGGCTCATATGATCTCACAAGGTTTCAAGGAAGTTGATGCCAAATCGGAATTCAACTATGTAGATCTTGACTTAGTCAAGTTAGTATTCCATGTTGGCTTCTCTCACTTGTAAAGAAAGATAACAACTGATTCTGATGTATTTAGATTCTCTCTTTGCCGATGAAGTACTGAAAAAAATTAATACAATTTAGCAGAAATTAAAAAAATGAGGAAATAATAATGAAGTCTCTTTAAAGAACTGTTTTATATTCTACTCTATATAGAGATTGTGTGTTAAGTGATGGTATTTTATTCTATTGTAGGAGAGTATGCAAAGCAAGCTCATGGTTACTCCTTGAATTGGGAAAATCTTTAGTTTCTGAGCATAATCTATAATTTGCATGTGATTCCATAATTCTAGGATGAGCTGATTATAGGATGCTGCATACAATTAAGGCTGAGAAATAATTTTATTTTACATACAGACAATGAACAGATAGAAAAAAGGATGTCAATTAAAGCCACACTGAGAAAATCAGTGACAAGTTGGCATGAGAAAAAAGGGATTTTTACATCTGAGGTACAAAGAAATTGCAGTTTGAAGGTGATGCCAGATTTTGGATTTAAAAGGGAGGAAAATAGAGAGTAATAAAAATTTTATACATAGTATCAAATTGGATTAGAAAGCTTAGTTCCTACTTTGGCTCCATTAATCTACATGAATACACCATGTAAACTCATCATAGAACGCTCTTTTCTTTTATAAAATGGGGGTAAGATGGGTGGGGTAGGAAGTGACATTCTTACTCAGTGCCCAAGGAACCTGTGGAACTCATAAAGGGATCTCTTAGAGAATTTCTAAGTAGAAAGTATATACAAATAATAAATTTGAAAGGTATCAGGAGAACTCAAATGAAGACAGGGCAGAGAAAAAGTGCCCCATCTAGACTAAAAGAAAAGAGATGGAAAAAAATGTTTTTCTATAAAATCTTAAAAACTTTTAAGGAAAATGGGTTGTAAAACTTTTGGAAACCAACATTTCATTTTAGTATCTCAGACTAAAGAAAAATTATTAGAATAATGTATCTGCCTGACAATCTTTGATGTCCATCCTCTATTTCATGACTTTGAAGGTACTCTGTATTGCCATTTTATCAGTATTTAAATTCTTAACAGTTGCAAAAGTCACCATGTGACTCAGTTTTGAATTTACTTGTATCTATTACAGATGTTTATGGTTTAGTTAAAGAGCAATAAATAAAACTGTTCACTGAATACTAGCCTATGTTTTGGGCCTAAGAAATAAATTGTACATTTAAGAAAAATAGACAGCTGCCTCCATTTAGTGCATTAGCCCTTCATTTACAAAAGCACATTAATGAACATGACAGCATTAATCACAATATACATAACTATTCCTAAACAAAGCTTTACTATATGACATTTTTCCATGGCTTATTTGAGATAGCTGCTTATCACAAGATTTATGAGCAATTCTGTCACACAAAAACTGAAGCCTTCAGGGTCTTATTAACCCTCCAATATTCTCACCAGTTCAATTCCTATTTATTTTGTGTACACCTCTCCAAGCCTCTATCAATTTCATGCCACTATCAATTTCTTCCTGTACTTTTACTTCCTTCATCTAATTTATCATAGGAAAACTACCTCCCTACCACTTGACTGACTACTTGTACCACTATAACATTAAACTGCCATCTTCCTCCTTTCATCTGCCTAGATGTCACTGGGCTTTTCTAATTAGCATAATGATAACAGTATACTATTAAAATATATTTTCTAGTATTGTTAAATATTTCTATAAATAATTCAACTTCTTTGCTTTAACTGAAATTTTACTTTCAGCTTTCTTCACTGGAGAGTGTGGTGTTTTCTAATTTTCCCAGTCATTAAGGATACTCGGTAGACTCCCATGCTAATTGTAGATCACACTTCTGCCACCACCAACCAGCAATCACTTTTTGAAAATCTTCAGTAACCTTAATTTTAGCTTCACAAGTGGTGTCTGTGACAGGACACTCAAAATTCAACCCCTCTCCTTGATGCCTTCATCAGCAAGCTGAAAGTTCCCATGGCCACTTTACTAAATTTTTTTACAACTTCAATATCAACAGCAATGACCCTTCTGGTACCTGAGACCAGACTTGCTCAATCACTTCTACATATTTTGAGGTCACTTTATATCATTTAATTTATCTTCTACCAGAGACATTACTTTGCCAACTAAGGTCCATCTAGTCAAGGCTATGGTTTTTCCAGTGGTCATGTATGGATGTGAGAGTTGGACTGTGAAGAAGGCTGAGCGCCGAAGAATTGATGCTTTTGAACTGTGGTGTTGGAAAAGACTCTTGAGAGTCCCTTGGACTGCAAAAAGATCCACCAGTCCATTCTGAAGGAGATCAGCCCTAGGATTTCTTTGGAAGGAATGATGCTAAAGCTGAAACTCCAGTACTTTGGCCACCTGATTCGAAGAGTTGACTCATTGGAAAAGACTCTGATGCTGGGAGGAATTGGGGGCAGGAGGAGAAGGGGATGACAGAGGATGAGATGGCTGGATGGCATCATGGACTCGATGGATGTGAGTCTGAGTGAACTCCAGGAGTTAGTGATAGACAGGGAGGCCTGGCGTGCTGCGATTCATGGGGTTGCAAAGAGTTGGACACGACTGAGCAATTGAACTGAACTGAGAGCTTGAATATGCTTTTCATCATATTTGGAATGATTCACCTCAATGAGTTCACATTTCGCACCCAACAAAATCATGTATTTATTGAATCTAGTCTTTACCTTTACTGTGATTTCCCATGTCTCTTTTTCATTCCTCAGTTAATTAGCTTGCCCACCACATTGACTTATGCGTGTTTTATTCAGCTAATTATTATTAATTGTTGCTAATCAATACTGTACTTGATTATTAGGATTTGAGGAATTTAAGACATAAATAAAGATTGATAAACATGGTACCCTCCCGTAAGGAATTTAATTCAATTAAGTTGTAGGATATACAGTTTCTTGGGTTGAATATCCAACATGTAGCAAAACAATGGAGAAGGCGATGGCACCCCACTCCAGTACTCTTGCCTGGAAAATCCCATGGATGGAGGAGATTGGTGGGCTGCAGTCCATGGGGTCATGAAGAGTCGGAGCAACTTCACTTTCACTGAGCGACTTCACTTTCACTTTCCACTTTCATGCATTGGAGAAGGAAATGGCAACCCACTCCGGTGTTCTTGCCTGGAGAATCCCAGGGACGGGGGAGCCTGGTGGGCTGCTGTCTATGGGGTTGCACAGAGTCGGACACGACTGAAGTGACTTAGCAGCCACAGTAACAGCAGCAGCAAAACAAAACTGCAGCAATGCCAGTGGAGCTCCACAGTGAGCCTAAGGTCTCTGTCCTGAATTCCTGTATAAATGTGTGTGGAACACAGAAAGATCCAGAAATTTCACGACAGAAATGCAGAGCTTAAAAGAACTGTACATGGGCTGACACAGATCAAAAGAAGGATTTGATGACTAGGGACACACAGTTGTATCATGGCATCTAGACTATTGCCCTCCAAAGACCAGCTGGGATGTCACATCTCAGTGGTTAACTAAGCCAGCTACACCACAGCATAGATGGAAAGGGAACTGAAAAACCAAGGAAGAATCAAGGCCTTCCTACTCCTGTCACTATGAGAACACTGAAGAAATGGGCATGTCATGAGGTTGTTAATTGGTATGTCATGAATTTCAGAACGAATGACGGCATTTGAGAGGCCGAACATTAATATAAAAGTGACTATATCTTTAATACAGGCTTTTATATTTGTAAAGACTGTGGCATCACATAAAGCTATATTTTATTTCCCTGTTTCAAGTCCATCAAGGTATAATGCTGTGAGTAAATTTGGATCTTTACCGAAAACCAAAACGCTAAAATTTCTTGTATATGTATAAGGAGCAGTATGAGTAAATTTGTGTTTCTTTTATAACTATACATTTTTCTTCAATTCATATCTTTGTCCTATGGTATCAGTAAAATGAGTACAAATAAATATTTTCTAAGATATATTGAAACTTATCAAATATATATTGTCTGTCTAAGTCATCAGCTACCTGACATCTGTTCTCAAGTGCTGACATCTCTTCAGAGTAGCAGCTCATTTGGAATTAGCTATAAATTCATTTCATAAGTGCCATAGGAGTGTAGTTATATTCCTCTGCGGCCATACCTTGAATTTCTCATAATGTCATCTCTTTCAGCATAACTATCTATCTACTGTTGACATTTCTGCAGCCATGCATATTTTTAGCTTGAAGGGAGAATTACTGATATCCTATCTGTCAACTAACACTCAGAAAAAACAAAAAGCTCCTTTGAAAAAATGGGTTTGCAATGATAAAGTTTATCAGAACCATCAGGAGCAGCAACCACAGCACTGCCCTGCCACTATTTACAGACTGAAACTCTGCCAGGAATAGTACAAGGCCATTTACATATAACTTCACAACATATACAGAAGACAGAAAAGCTTAATACTGTTAACCTTGTAGCTCACTAGTAAGGAATCTCCCTGCAGTGCAGGAGACCCGGGTTCGATCCCTGGGTTGGGAAGATATCCTGCAGAAGGAAATGGCAACCTATTCCAGTGTCCTTGCCTGGAAAATCTCATGGACAGAGGAGCCTGGTGGGTTGCAGTCCATGGGTTCGCAAAAAGTAGGGCATGACTGAGTGATTAACACATACTTACTTACTTACTTCTGTATGTTAACCATACAGGAAACCAGAAATGGACAGAATAAGTACTTGCTCAAGATATTTTAAGTTATGAGTGGACTTTGAAGCTAATTCAGACTGACTTCAGTCTATTATTTTGAGAATTTAGTTTATAAATTTGGTCTTGGAATAACAGCAGATTCCTGAGTTTGATTAACATACTCTACAATGATGCTAGAAAGTCTGTGAGGCTAATGCAAATGAGATATCACTGTTTTTTGTTGCATTATTTCTTGAAAAAATTTTAGGCAAACAACTGCCTTCTTTTTCAAGGAAAATCTGAAAGTTCCAGAAGGAAATTCTATGGCTCTGTACCTTGAGGCCTGTTAGTACCTTCTAGCTTGGAGTTGGAATGATGAAAGAAAGAAAATGTTATATAATGGCTTCTTTAAAAACCAAATCAAAATATTACAACAGCTGGCATTTATATATCAAACAACCAGGCAGGAAAAGAAGACTTTTATCTAGCAAAACAACGTCATTTGGGTTTTAAAAAGAATAAAGGAAGATACAGTCCAGGAGTCATTCCATATGTTTTACTTATTGTTAATATAATTATGCATATTTGCCACTGTTTTTGACACTATAGTTAGGAGTATCAACAAAGTTGTTATGGAATGAGAAAATTGAAATTGGTTATGTTAATGATCACTTTATGAGAAAAACTGGTTTGAAAATTATCCAAAAAAATCTTAAGTGCTTAAAAAAAGCAGTAGGACTTTTAATAACAAGCAAATTTCCTGTTCCATGACACTTTACTTCTATATTTAAAAACTGAATGCTTATATTATTAATTTTGGTTCATTGATTTTCTCTACTATGGTAGATTTATTTCTCAAAACATTCTCAATTTTCTCACTCACCTTCCAATTTCAATTATGTCATATATAGTTAAATCAGGACACAATGCTAACCTTGATATCACTATGTAAATTGTTTTCTCTGCTAACTCAGAAAGTGTTCTATAATTACTATTTCCGGTAAAGCTTCCCTTTCCTCCTAATTGTGTATGGAGCACCTGGTTAAAATAGCCTCTCAGAATTTCCATTGTTACCTACTACCTACTGTTGATTATGACATCAATGCTTATTCAAGTTTTACTCCTTTGCAAGGTAACTATTTTCCCAACCTCTTATACCCCCTCACTCCAATTCCTCTTGACAATGAAAAAAAAATCTAAATTTTTAAATTTAAATTTCACAGTTGTTTAACACAAAATTAAGATTTATATTTCAATTAGTTTTCCTGGGCTTTGGGATGCTCCATCTAAATGAAAACACATTTCTTCATTTTGTCCTTTCTAGAGCCCCTATTAAAAATATTTTGGATACCTTACACTAATTTTCTGTTTCCTTTATCATCTTTTACCTTATATTTTCCATCTGTTATTCATTTCTACTTTCTGGATATATTGTCCATTTGCTCTTTCTGCTAATTAATTTTTAACAACCATATTGTTGCAGGTCAGTTGCTAAGTCATGTCCAACCTTTTGTGATCTCATTGTAGCACAAAAGTCTCCTCTGTCCTCTACTATCTCCCAGAGTTTGCTCAAATTCATATCCATTGAGTGAGTGATGGTATCCAACCATTTCATCCTCTGTCAGTCCCTTTTCCTTTTGCCTTTAATCTTTCCTAGCAACAAGGTCTTTTCCAGTAAGTCTGTTCTTCCCGTCAGGTGGCCAAAGTATTGGAATTTCAGCTTTAGCAACAAACCTTCTAGAGAATTCACAGATCGACTGGTTCGATCTCCTTGGTATCCAATGGACTCTCATCAATCTTCTCCAGCACCACAGTTTGAAACATCAATTATTCAGTGCTCAGCCTTCTTTATATTCCAATTCTCATATTTCACAACTAACATCATCTCACAACTCTCACGTCCAAGACTACTGGAAAAACCACAGCTTTGACTATATGGATCTTTCTCTGCAAAGTGATGTCTGCTTTTCAATATGCTGTCTAGGTTTGTCATAATTTTCCTTCCAAAAAGCAAGGCACGAATTTCATGACTGCAGTCACTGTCCACAGTGATTTTAGAATCCAAGAAAGAAACTGTATCACTGCTTCCATTTTTCCCCTTCTATTTGCCATCAAGTGATGGGACCAGATGACATGATCTTTGTTTTTTGAATGTTGAGTTTTAAGCCAGCTTTTCTCACTCCCCTCTTTTACTCTTCATCAAGAGGTTCTTTAGTTCCTCTTTGCTTTCTACCATTAGGGTGTTATCTGCATATCTGAGGTTGTTGATATTTCACCTGGCAGTCTTGATTCCACCTTGTGATTCATCCAGCCCAGCATTTCATATGACGTATTCTGCATATAAGTTAAATAAGCAGAGTGACAATGTACAGCCTTGATGAACTCCTTCCCCAATTTTGACCAGTCCATTGTTCCATGTCTGGTTCTAACTGTTGCTTCTTGACCTGCATACAGATTTCTCAGGAGGCAGGTAAGGTGGTCTTCTATTCTCATCTCTTTAAGAATTTTCCATAGTTTGTTGTGATCCACACAGTCAAAGGAGTTAGCATAGTCAATGAAGCAGAAGATGATGTTTTTCTGGAATTCCTTTGCCTTTTTTATGATCCAGTGGATGATGGTAATTTGATATCTGGTCCCTCAGCCTCCTTGAAACCCAGCTTGCACATCTTATAGCTTCAGTTCATGTGCAGCTGAAGTCTAGCTTAAAGGATTTAGAGCATACTCTTGCTAAAAAGTGAAATCAGTTCAAATGTACATAGTTTGAACATTCTTTGGCATTGCCTTTCTTTGGGATTGGAACGAAAACTGACCTTTTCCAGTCTTGTGGCCACTGCTGAGTTTTCCAAATTTGCTGACATACTGAGTAGAGCACTTTCACAGCATCATGTTTTAGGATTTTAATTAGCTCAGCTTGAATTCTGTCACATCCATTAGCTTTGTTCTTAGGAATGGTTTCTAAGCCCACTTGACTTCACACTTCAGGATGTTTGGCTCTTGGTGAGTGACCACATCATCGTGGTTATCTGGGTCATTAAGACTTTTTTGTACAATTCTTCTGTGTATTCTTGCCACCTCTTCTTAATCTATTTGCCTCTGTTAGGTCCTTAATGCTAGGTCCTTAATGTTTCTGTCTTGTATTGTAACTATCCTTGCATGAAATATTCCTTTGATATCTCTAATATTTTTGAAGAGATCTCTAGTCTTTCCCATTCTATTGTTTTCCTCTATTTATTTGCATTGTTCATTGAAGAAGGCTTTGTTCTCTCTCCTTGCTATTTCTCTGGAACCCTGCATTCTCTGGGTATATATTTCCTTTTCTAGATTTCCTTTCACTTCTCTTCTTTCCTCAGCTATTTGTAAAGCCTCCACAGATAACCACTTTGCCTTCCTGCACTTCTTTTTCTTTGGTATAGTTTTGGTCACTGCGTCCTCCTGTGCAATTGAATATCCATCTCATAGTTCTTCAGGCACACTGTCTACCGGATATAATCTTGTGAATCTAGTCATCATCTCCACTGTATAATCATAAGGGATTTGATTCAGGTCATACCTGAATGACCTAGTAGTTTTCTCCACTGTCTTCAATTTAAGCCTGAATTTTGCAATAAGGAGCTCATGATCTGAGCCACAACAGTCAGTTCCAGGTCTTGTTTTTACTGACTGTATATTCTCCATCTTTGGCTGCAAAGATCATCATCAGTCTGATTCTGATGTTGACATCTGGTGATGTCCACATGTAGAGTCACCTCTCAGATTTTTGGAAAGGGTGTTTGCTATGACCAGCGTGTTCTCTTGACAAAACTTTGTTAGCCTTTGCCCTGCTTCATTTTATACTGCACTGCAAAATTTTCCTGTTATTCTGGGTATCTCTTGACTTCCTACATTTGTATTCCAATCCCCTACGATGCAAAGAGAATTTTTTTTTGGGGTGTTAGTTCTAGAAGTTATAGCAGGTCTTCATAGAACTGGTCAACTTCAGCTTCTTTGGCATCAGTCTTTGGGGCACAGACTTGTATTACTGTGATGGTGAATGGTTTGCCTTGAAAACAAACCAAGATCATTCTGCAATTTTTGAGACTGCATTCAAATACTATATTTTGGACTCTTTTTAGCAACCATACTTTCACTTAATTTTACTTTTCAGTACTTCTGTTTCTGTATCTCATTTCTTTTCTTTTGAATAGCATTACCATTTCTTTTATATTACATCTTTCAGATTTCTCAAAAGATATTCACTGAGGAAGATTTGTTCATATTATATATATTTTCTCTCTCTGCCACGTTTTAGGATTTCTTCAAATTATTCAATTTGAATGTGAATTCAATTTGAATTCAATTCAAATTCTCAAATGTATGAGACATTCAACAATTAGACAATGAAAGAATGACCCAGGAAATCTGTATGGTTTGTTGTGGTGTGTTGATGGGGATTCAATACTCCAGTGTGTGATTGGAAGATGGGGCTAGTTTTTACACAAAAGAATTGATTATTTAACAGTGTCACTGGAATCCTAGAACATATGAAAAGTTTTATTATTAAAAGTCAGATTTAATAAAAAGTATTAGGAAGCAAGTCATTCAGTAAATTATTAATGCCCAGGAAAGGGAAAGTGGTACCACTGGAGAGGATCTAATAATACAACCATGTAAAATTACAGAAAGCAAAATTCTAGGACAAATTGCAGTGTATAATTTTTCAAAGATTACATTATCAAACAGCAAGAAAAGTCAACATGATGCTGAAAAGGTTTGGTATAATAACTGAAAAACAGCAGTTTTTCTATTCAGGTAATGAATAAACAGATTTTAGCAAAAGTATCATGCTATAGTATTTTCAAGTTTTGTAAATGATGATGAAATGAAACAAAACTTTTGTTTTGTGGCAAGGTACTTCTGAGACAACCAAAGGTATAGATGTATCTAGCATTTTTGTCTTTATACCAAGAGGAAAGGTCTGTCTTATAGAGAAAATATACTGATATCAGCATTTATGGTGCCCCATCAATAGTTTGTTTCAGATGTTTCAACTGTTTTAAAAAATAAGGAAAATCCAAACATTAAAATATAGTACTGCATTCTTCACAGAGACACGCTATGGTCAACAACTATTTTTTATCTCTTCTCTCCTGTGATAAAAACTCTGAAGACCTACTCTCTTAGCAACTTACAAATATGCTATATGTGTGCATGCTAAGTCACTTTCAGTTCAGTTCAGTCACTCAGTCATGTCTGACTCTTTGCAACCCCATGAATCGCAGCACGCTAGGCAGCTCCCAGAGTTTACCCAAACTCATGTCCATCAAATTGGTGATGCCATCCAGCCATCTCATCCTCTGTCCCCTTCTCCTCCTGTCCCCAATCCCTATCAGCATCAGGGTCTTTTCCACTGAGTCAACTCTTCACCTGAGGTGGCCAAAGTATTATTAGAGTTTCAGCTTCAGTATCAGTACTTCCAATGAACACTCAGGACTAGTCTCCTTTAGTATGAACTGGTTGGATCTCCTTGCAGTCCAAGGGACTCTCAAGAGTCTTCTCCAATACTACAGTTCAAAAGCATCAATTCTTTGGCACTCAGCTTTCTTTACAGTCCAAATCTCACATCCATACATGACCACTGGAAAAACCATAGCCTTGACTAGATGGACCTTTGTTGGCAAGGTAATGTCTTTGCTTTTCAATATGCTATCTAGGTTGGTCATAACTTTTCTTCCAAGAAGTAAGCATCTTTTAATTTCATGGCTGCAGTCACCATCGGCAGTGATTTTGGAGCCCGAAAAAATAAAGTCTGACACTGCTTCCACTGCTTCCCCATCTATTTCCCATGAAGTGATGGGACCATATGCCATGATCTTCATTTTCTGAATGTTGAGCTTTAAGCCAACTTTTTCACTCTCCTCTTTCACTTTCATCAAGAGGCTTTTTAGTTCCTCTTCACTTTCTGCCATAAGGGTGGTGTCATCTGCATGTCTGAGGTTATTGATATTTTTCCCGGCAATCTGGATTCCAGCTTGTGCTTCTTCGTGCCCAACTCTTTCTTTGTGACCTCATGGACTGCAGCCCGCAAGCCTCCTCTGTCCATGGATATTCCAGACAAAAATAGAGGAGTGGATTTCCATTCCCTCCTCCATGGGATCGTCCCAACCCAAGGATTGCCCCATATCTCTTATGTCTCCTGGATTTGCAGGCAGATTCTTAACCAGCAGTGCCATGTTGGAAGCCCCAAATATGCCATACAGTATCATTAATTATAGTCACATACTATGCATTACATCCCTATTACTTATTTTATTAGTAGAAATTTGTACTTTTTGACCTGCTTCATCTATTTTCTCCTAAGACTCTTGAGAGTCCCTTGGACTGCAAGGAGATCCAACCAGTCCATTCTGAGGGAGATCAGCCCTGGGATTTCTTTGGAAGGAATGATGCTAAAACTGAAGCTCCAGTACTTTGGCCACCTTATGCGAAGAGTTGACTCATTGGAAAAGACCCTGATGCTGGGAGGGATTGGGGGCAGGAGGAGAAGGGGACGACCGAGGATGAGATGGCTGGATGGAATCACGGACTCGATGGACGTGAGTCTGAGTGAACTCCGGGAGTTGGTGATGGACAGGGAGGCCTGGCGTGCTGCCATTCATGGGGTCGCAAAGAGTCGGACACGACTGCGTGACTGAACTGAACTAGCACCTACTGAACGGTTTTCTGCATCTCTGAGCTTTTTTTATTCAAACATTCCACATATAAGTAAGATCAAATTGTGTCTGTCTTTCTTTTGCCTGACATTTCATTTACAATAATAGTCTGAAAGTCCACTTATGTTCAAAATGGCAAGATTCTTTCTTTCTTATGACCAAATAATATTCCATTGTACATGTATATGTTGCATTTTCTTTATCCATTCATTCATAGGTTAACACTTAGGATGTTCCATATATTTACTATTGTAAATAAAGCCACAATGAGCCTTCAGTTCAGTTCAGTCGCTCAGTCATGTCCTACTCTTTGAGACCCCATGAATCGCAGCACACCAAGCCTCCCTGTCCATCACCAACTCCCAGAGTTCACTCAGACTCACGTCCATCGAGTCAGTGATGCCATCCAGCCATCTCATCCTCTGTCATCCACTTCTCCTCCTGCCCCTAATCCCTCCCAGCATCAGGGTCTTTTCCAATGAGTCAAGCCTCACATGAGGTGGCCAAAGTACTGGAGTTTCAGCTTTAGCATTGTTCCTTCCAAAGAAATCCCAGGGCTGATCTCCTTCAGAATGGACTGGGTGGATCTCCTTGCAGTCCAAGGGACTCTTTGTTTTCTGAATGTTGAGCTTTAAGTCAACTTTTTAACTCTCCTCTTTCACTTTCATCAAGAGGCTTTTTAGTTCTTCTTCACTTTCTGCCATAATGGTTTGTGTCATCTGCATATCTGAGGTTATTGATATTTCTCCTGGCAATCTTGATTCCAGCCTCCGTTTTTCCAGTCCAGTGTTTCTCATGATGCACTCTGCATAGAAGTTAAATAAGCAGGGTGACAATGAACAGCCTTGACGTACTCCTTTTCCTGTTTGGAACCAGTCTGTTGTTCTATGTCCAGTTCTAACTGTTGCTTCCTGACCTGCATACAGATTTCTCAAGAGGCAGGTTAGGTGGTCTGGTATTCCCATCTCTTTCAGAATTTTCCACAGTTTATTGTGATCCACACAGTCAAAGGCTTTGGCATAGTCAATGAAGCAGAAATAGATGTTTTTCTGGAACTCTCTTGCTTTTTCCATGATCCAGCGGATGTTGGCAATTTGATCTCTGGTTCCTCTGCCTTTTTTAAAACATGGGGGTGCATATATCCATTTCAGTACTATTTTCATTTTCTTCAGATTAATACCCAGGAGTGGAAATGCTAGATCAGCAATTTTTAATGGTAAAATGATAAAAGTTCTGGATAACACTACAAAATGGATAACTTTACTTATCAAAGACCAGTTTATTTAACATATTTAAAAATTATATGCAAATGTCAACAAAGAGAACATAATCCTCTGCTAAGTAAAGAAATATGAGTTTTAACAGAGGAAGGTTTTGTGACAGAGCGGTTTAGCTGAAAGATGAATAAATTATTTTAAGAACTTTTTTTGTGAAATTTTTTGAGATTTTGCTTGGTGTTTTGAAATATAAAATGAATTTAAAAAGTTAGTCTGGTTAAGAGTTTTCAACATAAACCAGTTGAATGAGCCTCTGCAAGGCCTTAGAGAAATGTTCTGACTTCAGGTGACAAGATACTTAAATTTAAAGGGAAACTAAATCTTTGGAAAATCATCTTGCAAAATAAAAAAAAACAAAACAAACAAAACTTCCTATAAAAAATCTTGAAACATTTCTATTCTTCCTTAGGCATTAGAATGTGGAAGGAAACTAACAACACTTAACTTCTACCCAAAGATGGGAAGAGCTACAGCACAATTTAACAGCATTTTCCTTCACTCTTCCTAAACTGAATGAGTGTGACCCTTTTCCTGAACCTTCTGCTCAGTCAGAGAACAGAATACTGAGAGAAGATAAAGACGTCAGAAAGTTGTACTGTTATTACACTCAAGTTGAGATTTACTGCTGCTGTCTTAAGCATGCAATAAATCTCTTCACAATTTCTGTGTGAAAGAATATCCTGCCATTCATTCGAAAACATAAGAATATTCTGCTACTGTTTTTAGCTTCCTATGAGTGTGAGCAAGCTACTTTTAACAAGTATCTTGAACAATATTAAATTCATTTAATTTTAATTGAAAATAAACCCCTTTGTATTTATCTCAGTTTGACTGAAAATTGAATATTTTTTGCAACAAAGCCTAAGCACAAATTTCACAAAGATGTTTTATTCTTTATTTTTAGTATCTAAAGAAATAATTTTATTCATAGGTCTATAAAAAGTTTAAAAAAGCAATGTCTTTATATGATAATTTTGTAATTACATGCCTACTTACTAGCCCCATGATATCACTCAAGGAAAGAATATGTTGTCAAAGTCTCAAATAAATCTGTGTTTTAAACTAATTTGTATCCATGTTACTTTTGATTAAGGTTGAGTAAATTTGCTATTGCCAATAACATTAATCGGAATCAAATTTCAACTTTTATTTAAATTAAATGTATTTAGCTTATCTCAAAAAAAAGAAAAGCTATTTTACCTTAAGCCATAGTTTGACAAAGATATACTGTCTGCCTTTTAAGTTTTTAAAATTGTACAAAGAAACAAAGTTAAAGTCAAGAGGGGTAAGCTATGCCTCTTTTTGTTTTTTCTCTAAGAAAAGTTTTAAGTATTAAAAAGGAAGAAACATAAAATCACCCTTAACAATCATGTATTATATATCTACTTCATTAGGAACTTGCTTAGCAGAAAGTTGTGATAAGAATATAGACTTACTTGGATACAAAATAATTTTGTAATGAAAAAAACTAAAATTTTCTTTACCTACCTCACTGACTTAAAGTGGCTGTAATTTTACAGGAATGAGGCAACACATAAAAAGAGCAGAATAAAGAACTGGCCAAAATAAAGACAATCACAGAAAAATATTTCTCAACTTAAAATAGTACTGAAAATTATTATTGTAATATTATATCCACAACAAACTTAACATTATTCAATTACTGAGAGTCATGGAATATTTTGTGTGTAAGAAACCTAAGAATTATTTTAAGGATTTTCTCAGAGTAAAAAAGATTAATGAATATTGTTCTCTCTTACAGATTACATGGAAGGATGGATGCAAGGAAGGAATGGGGCGGGGAAGGAGGGAGCGGGGGAGAGAGAGAGAGAAGAAAGGAGGCAAAGAAGAAAATAGATTGGAAGAGTCATTTTCTGTTTTGATGCCCTATCACTCTTAAAGAGACTCCAGTGTGTATCTTATAAAAACAATCCTCTCTGACATTACCACCATACAACTCATCCACTTAGGGAGCCATCCCATATACAATGCTTCTTTCCAATCCATAGGCTCTATTTTAATTTTGCCAATGATCACATCAATGTATCCTTTTTCACTTCTAGTCCAGATACTTGTCTAGAAAGCAGTATTGTTTTTAATTTTCATGTCTCATAAATATTCAGTCTGAAACAGTTGTTTAATCTATCCCTTTCTCTTATGTCCTTAATAGTCTTTCAAATTTGCAGGCTTTTCATGCTTTATCATTCTTTTTTGAGTCTGGAGGATGTTTCCTCAAAACCAAAGTCGGGTCTCTTTAGGGTGAAGTCATCATTGCATCAGATTTCAGTATTCCACCAGCATACTGTTTCTTAGCAAAACCTCTGCCACCATTACAATTTTCCAAATTATGACTATCATTTCTTCTTTATTTTTAGTTATTTAATTGAAGAAGAGTTCTTTTCCTCCATTTATTTATATTAGTATGAACTCATGGGTTCCTGTTTTAGTATACTGGGTGTCATCTGATATTGTCGTTGATTTTAATACTCAAATTGTCCTAGACTTGCTCAGTGAGAGATTCATCAAGTTAGGTTCTCATATACTTTTGACGTGTCTTATCATTCTTTGAGCATGTCTTCACTTTCTGATATAAGGTGTTCCTGGACAAAAATTCTTACACTTCAGTGAAGATGCTATTTAGAAACCAAGAACATTGCTAAATGGTATCAATGAGTCTATGCCCATCTCTGAATATAATTCACATGCACTCCCATACAAAGTTTATTCTCCCAATACATGGTAGTTACATTCTAGCAAGTCACTGAAAAATTCCAAATTAAGAAATACTGAACCACCACCCCTGAGAATGTGGAGTTAGGTTCCTGTGAGCCTCTGGTCACATTTTCACCAATTGGTCATTACATAACATTGTTGTGTTTTGTGGGTTTCCTTTTAAAACCATCAAACTCAAAATATATTACTGATTCATTGGCACTGAAGTCATGATTAACAGCACAACGATTTATGCCTGAAGGGAACATATCTAACACATTTGCTCCATAAGAAACACCACAGCTTTCTTGCCTTTAGGAATACTAGACAAACTATAGCACTAAGTTTTGAAACAGCAAAAGCATCAAGAAAAAGCACAAAAATGTTAAAACCATGGTTCCCTAGTGGTTCAGATGGCAAAAAGTCTACCTGAAATGCAGGAGACTGGGGTTCGATCCCTGCATCAGGAAGATCCCCTGGAGAAGGTAATGGCAACCCATTCCAGTATTCTTGCCTGGGAAATCCCATGGACAGAGCCTGGCAGGCCCTAGTCCATGGGGTCACAAAGAGTTGGACAGGACTAAGCACTAACATCACTCAAACAGACTCAAATAAGGAAAAGAAAAGGTTTTTACAGTAGGAAACCTGAAGGCAGAGTGTTGCCTTGGTGGATCTCTGCAGGGAACACATATGTTAGGCAACTCAAACTGTTTACTGTTCTGTCCACGTCTGTGAATGACCGTGGAGGTGCTATATTTATTTTGAGGTTACAGATAAATTTTTGTAAGTCTGTGAGTTCTAAAATACTGAATTCATGAATAATTATGATTATGTATTTTTTAAAGAGGGTTGACACCCATATTTCCAATTCTAACAGAAATCCTCAATGCTCTTTTCCCTCCTCATTTGTAAATCATTTCTCAGTAGGTAAGATAATAATAGTAAATTCAATTATTCCTCATGTACTGATTTATTTGCCAAATCAACACACTTATTTGCTCGAAGTAACCAAACTTCCAACCATCCCATCACCTCTGATGTGTGATCTTTTACCATAACTCTCCCCAGGCTGCCAAAAGCTGTCACCATCTCCTTTCAGCTCTTCCACCCCAGTACTGCCTTACTGTCATTGGAGCATGGAACACTCCTCCTCAGAGTCCAGCCTTCTTGGGTGCCTCAGTTTAGCTCTCTCACTTAGATTTCCGTGAAGTATTCCTTCCCTCTTATCATCTGCTTCCAGGAACATAGATGATTCAGGCTGACTCAATAACTAGGAATAAAATTACTGGATAGTAGAGTAACTATATACACTGCATATTATTTTTAAAAACGTGCCAACTATTTTTCAATAACATTTTATCACTTTTTTTCTATATTGCCATCAACATTGACTGACATTCCTTTTCATTTTTCAGCCATTCTGATATTAGTGAGCTCCTATTTCACTGTGATTTTAATTTTTCTTTCTCTGATGAATAATGATGATGAGCACATTTTATGGTTTTTCTCCAAACTTTTTGTACATTCATTTTAACTTTTTTACTAAAGTATAATTTATTTACAGTGAAAGGTTCAGATCTGAAAACTACTAACAGTTGGACTTGGAAATCCATATGCTCATATAGCCCACATCACTATCGGGGCATTGATAATTTCCATAACTGCAGAACATTTCCCTATCTCTTATCCATCAGCCACTCCCCCAATGGCTAAACACTCAGAAGGCAACACTGATATTATTTACATCACTGCAGTTTAGTTTCACCCATTCTAGAGAAATTCTCATACACATATCTGTGTGTGTGTAAAACTTCTTCAACTGGGTGTAATGGTTTTTGAGATTCTCCATGTTGTTGGTGTTGCAACAGCAGCTCATTCTTTCTTATGAATAAGTGGGATTTAATTTTATGATTATACTCCAGTTTGTTTATCCATTTTCCAATTGATGGACATCTGTGTTATTACCACTTCTGGTCTACTATGAATAAACATGTTGTACAAACATTTTATTCCAAGACTTTTAATGTACTTAGGTTTTCAGTTCTCTGGGATACATAAGTGGGAGTGGAATGACAAGGTCAGAGAGTAGAGATCTGCTTAACTTTGAAAGTAACTGGCTAAATTTTCCTCAGATATTTCCTACCTTTTCTTCACTTTAACTCAATTGCTTGCTATGTTATTAATTGTGCTCTAAGATTTTTGCTTGTTTTTAATCAGAAAAGTCTTACCAGAACAACTGCTCCTTGTTGTTCAAATAAAAGAATTCAGCAAAAAAGAAAGGCAATGAAAGAAAAGCAATATAGTGATATGAGGAAAATATTGTCATCCTAGAACTTTACATGCAGCAAAACTAACAAAACAAAAAAACCAACTGTTTTTTCTTAAAAGGAGGCAAAAAAAGACAAAAGGAACAACTAACCCATGCTCTTCTAAAAAACAATGCTCAAAACTTGGTGTCTTGTTTTCATAAAATCTGTATGTTGTCATGCACTGATAAAATAACAAGGTGTAAAAACTGCATTGATACTACTTTCACCCCCCAGTGCACAGACTATGAAAGGCGGCCATGACTTCACTACTACTGGTGAGTTATGACTCAGATGTCCTGGCTTCTGTTGTAGGGAGGAGAGCTTTCCCTTTAGCCTCCTAAGGTTCCATAGCCAAGTCAATCAAATAAACTAAAATGGGCCGACTAACAGAAGAAAAATTATCCACATGTACTAATTTTTAATATTGCATGCCTGGGATCATTACAGGATAAAAGGTTAATCCCTCCAAAGATGGAGATATTTGATAGTTTGTGTGCTGTCTGGTGGCTCAGATGGTAAACAATCTACCTGCAGTGAAGGAGACCTGGGTATGATCCCTGGGTTGGGAAGATCTTCTGGAGGACGGAATGGCAATCCATTCCAGTATCCCTACCTGGAGAATTCCAGGAACAGAGAAACCCAGTGGGCTATAGTCCATAGGTTCGCAAAGAGTCAGACACGACTGAACAACACACCCGTGCACGCGCGCGCGCGCACACACACACACACACACACACACACAGTCATAATAAGGGAAGGGGTAGAGCAGAGACAAAGAGATAAGAAGGCCTTCTTCAATCAGTTCAGTTCAGTCGCTCAGTCGTGTTCGACTCTTTGCGACCCTATGAATCGCAGCACGCCAGGCCTCCCTGTCCATCACCAACTCCCGGAGTTCACTCAGACTCACGTCCATCGAGTCCGTGATGCCATCCAGCCATCTCATCCTCGGTCGTCCCCTTCTCCTCCTGCCCCCAATCCCTCCCAGCATCAGAGTCTTTTCCAATGAGTTAACTCTTCACATGAGGTGGCCGAAGTACTGGAGCTTCAGCTTCAGCATCAGTCCTTCCAATGAACACTCAGGACTGATCTCCTTTAGGATGGACTGGTTGGATCTCCTTGCAGTCCAAGGGACTCTCAAGAGTCTTCTCCAACACCACAGGTCAAAAGCATCAATTCTTAGGCACTCAGCTTTCTTCACAGTCCAACTCTCACATCCATACACGACCACAGGAAAAACCATAGCCTTGACTAGACGGACCTTTGTTAGCAAAGTAATGTCTCAATAAACAGCCTATAAAACTAGAAGAAAACAACAGAAGGGGAAAGACTAGAGATCTCTTCAATAAATTGGAGTTATAAAGAGAAACTTTTGCCCAAAGATAAGCACAATGAAGGACATAAACAGTAGAGACCTAGTAGATGCTGAAGAGATCAAATAGTGAAGGAAAGAATACATGGAAGGACTGTATAAAAAAGATCCAAATGAACCAGATGACTATGATGGTGTCTTCAGCCACCCAGAGCTAGATAATCTGCAGAGTGAAGTCAAGTGGGCATTAGAAAGCACTGCTGTTAATAAAGCTAGTGGATGTGACAGAATTCCAGTAGAACTATTCAAAACCCTAAAGGATGATGCTATCAAGATGTTTCATTCAATATGTCAACAAATCTGAAAGACCCAGCAGTGGCCACAGGACTATCAAGGGTCAATCCTCATCCCAATTCCCAAGAAGAGTAGTACTAAAGAATGTTCAACTCACTGGACAACTGCACTCATCTCCCATGCTAGTAAGATCATGCTTAAAATCTTGAATGCTAGGCTTCAGCCTTATGTGAACCAAAAACTTCCAGATGGCCAAGCTGGGTTTAGAAAAGGAAGAGGAACCAGAGATCAAATTACCAACATTTGCTGCATCACAGAGAAAGCTAGGGAAGTCCAGAAAAACATCTACCTGTTTCATCAACTACACAAAAGCCTATGACTCTGTGGACCATAGTAAAATGTGGGAAGCTTTTAAAGAGATGGGGATACCAGGTCATCTTATCTGTCTCCTGAGAAACCTGTATGCTGGTCAAGAAGCAATAGCTAGAACCCTGTATGGAACAATTGATTGGTTCAAGATTCAGAAAGAAGTGCAACACGGCTGTCTGCTGTCACCCTGTTTATTCGATCTATATGCTAGCACATCATGAGAAATGCCAGGCTGGGTAAGTAACAACCTGGAAACAAGATAGGTGGGAGAAACATCAATAACCTCAGATATGTGGATGAAACCACTCTAATAGCAGAAAGCAAAGAAGACTTAAAGAGCCTCTTGATGGGGATGAAGGGGGAGAGTGAAGGAACCAGCTTACAACTAAATATAAAATACTAAGAACATGGCATCCAGCCCCATTACTTCATGGAAAATAGAAGGGTTGAAAGGTAGAAGTAGTGACAGATTTCCTCTTCTTGGGCTCTAAAGTCACTGTGGATGGTGACTGCAGCCATGATATCAGAAGACATTTGCTTTTTGGCAGGAAAGCAATGACAAACCTAGACAGTGTGTTGAAAAGCAGAGACATCACTTAGTGCTGGACAAGAGACAGATATATGTATCTCCATATATATATATATATATATATTCACTTGAATCAAGTGAATGTGAATAACAGTGAATGCAGTTATTTATATTTTCTTAAGGCAAATGTAATTTTAAAATGTGTGTCCTAGTTTTTAAAAGTTGTGTATTTTTTAAATTAAAAATTAAATTAAAAACAAGTATATAAAAGGAAATTTGAAGAAGGCCAAAAGCTTTTTAAAACAATATATTTGATAACTTCTGGGAAATTTGTTCAAGAAAAATAGCAGAGGGAGAGGAAAGCCACAAATTATGCCCATAATGATTGAATAGGGAAAAAATATGACAGATTTAAAGAGGAGAAAATATGAAATAATTACCAACATATTTGCTAATAAACTTGATAACCAGGTTGAACTAGGAAAAATCCTCAAAAATAATGCTAAATATGACCAGAAAAAAACAACATAAAATCTCAATGTCCTTATAGTTCTAAACTGTATGCCCAAGGCATATTAAGATGACACAGTGAACTGAGAGTGGTGTCAGATTATACTTTAAATATATTTCATATACATGAAATATAATCTTCAGAGAAAAATTTGGGTGACTGTACGTGTTACTAAAAAAGACCAAGATTGATTTAAGTAGCTGATGCAAAGTGTTAACCATTAAAGGATTTCATTAAAAAAAAAAAAAAACTTTTGTTTATAAGGTTAACTATTAAGAGATAGAAAAGTCAATAGATAGAATAAAATAATATATTCCCAACAGTGTTTCTGAAAAAATACTAATAAACAGAATGTACAAAGAACACACAGAAATAAAAATAGAGAATCTGATAAAATTTTCTGATTGTTTGGTAAATGAAACTTAAAACACCATGATATGCCACCAAAATCTACAAGAATGGTGAAGACAAATAATAATGATAAAAATATTAAGTTTTGGAGAATAGTAAATAACTCTCTTACTTTCCTGGAGGAAGTGCGAATTGGTACAACTCCTTTGAAAATCTGTTTTGCAATCTCCACTAAAGCTATATATTCACACAGTTCCCATGCTCTGCGATTTCTACACCTAGATTATACCTAAAAGAAATATCCACATAAGTCACTCAAAAATATCTACTAGAATGTTCATGGCAGTAACACTATGTGAAATAGTCAAAATCCTAGAAAGTAACGATACGTATCAACAGTAGAATGAATAAATGGTGTTATAGTCACACTACACAACAGTGAGAAGAAATATCTAAATCATGCAACTCTACGGCCAAATTTCGTACATTTAATGTGAAATGAAAAATAAGGAAGCTAAAAAATACATTATGTATTATTCTATTCACACACAGTGCAAAAAATAACAAATGTCTTAGAAGTTATAACTGTGGTTTTCCTGTGACTGGTTTTCCAGGGTAGTGACTGGAAGGGGACATGACAGGTAATTTTGAGGTGTGGACAACATCCCATTTCTTGATTTCACTACTATTTTATAAAAGTATATTCAGTTTATAAAAATTTATCCTGTATATCTGCCTGCCCCCTCAATCTTCTCTATTGCTGTCAAAGGAAACCATCTATAATTCAAACCTAATCACATCAATGCCATGCTTAGGCATTGACATGACTTACTGATAATATTTCTTTTATCTGGATGAACTCACACACCTGATTCCAGCTCTTACTCCTTCCTAAAATTTAGTTCAAATGTCAGCACTTCCACAAGTACCCACCATTCAGAGATGACCCTGCGCTCTATCACATCTGCTGTATCACATCAAATCTAAAATCCCCAGTTCCAGTAAGAAAAAGAATTGACTCCCTATTACCCAGTATAGTAACACACTATCTTAAAAAGGCAAAACATTCTATTAACATTTCTCATTTACTGGAGATTTGCATTTGAATCTGATACCAATAGTCTTAAGTGTTTATAAATTGTATGAATATTATATTCTCTATTCTTTGACCAAAAAGGATGACTCAGTATTCTGCAGTCTTGATTCCTTGTGCTGGTCATCTGCTTTTGTGAAACTCAATTTGTTTGCAGAGTTTATCTGTTATAACTGGACTTTTTCTGTGTTCTTGGGTGGTTCATTAATAATATGTGCTAGTGAAGTAATTTCTAATTTATATTAAATCTTAGTTTTGTGTTATTTACTGTTTCTTTGAGTTGTTATATGACAACAATTTGCACTAACATATAG
The DNA here is from genome assembly GCA_006408695.1 of Aepyceros melampus. Classification (NCBI taxonomy): domain Eukaryota; kingdom Metazoa; phylum Chordata; class Mammalia; order Artiodactyla; family Bovidae; genus Aepyceros; species Aepyceros melampus. Next base: position 661 of record SJXQ01010816.1, on the reverse strand, counting down.
AACCTATAAATAGGTCTACCTCGTATTCCCCAGGAAGAAAGAAGCATCACTATACCTATACCTAAACTGGAGAAAAGTGTTTTGAGTCCAAATTTAGGAGACAATATATTTGCAATGTGAAGGGTTGTTTTCTACTTACATGTTGAACCCTGCTTATGATTTACTTGCCTGCACCTTTGTTAAATAAGAGCCAGTCTATGTTCGATACAGGATATAGGATGCTTGGGGCTGGTGCACGGGGATGATCCAGAGAGATGATATGGGGAGGGGAGGTGGGAGGCGGGTTCAGGATTGAGAACTCATGTACACCCGTGGCAGATTCACGTCACTGTATGGCAAAACCAATACAGTATTGTAAAGTAAAATAAATTAAAAATAAAAATTAAAAAAATAAATAAAATAAAATGTTATCAGTATAAAAAAATAAAATAAAACAACAAATGCCTGTCTGTTGGCCACTGTGATAGACACAATGATAACTTCTGGGAATACAATTATGAACAAGAACATTATGTCTTTGTCTTAATGAAGCTAATCTTAATAATTTTTTTTTTAATTAAATTTTATTTTTTAGTTTGTTTTGCTTTACAATACTGTATTCGCTTTGCTAAACATTGACATGAATCAGCCACAAGTGTACATGAACTCCCAATCCCGACCC